>WBMZ01008246.1:0-126866 GCA_013400975.1 Atrichornis clamosus | reverse complement strand
CCTCAGCGGCGGCCGGCGGGCGCGGGGGGCCATGGTGGCGCCGCCGCCCTGGGGGTCCGGGCGGGTGCGGCCCCTGCCCGCCCGCGGCTGGTACCTGTCCGCCCGCCCGCAGCGGGAGGAGGAAGAGGAGGAGGAGGAGGAGGACGGGGAGTCCGCCCCGCTGCTGCCGCCGCCGCCGGGCAGCGTGCGTGTGAGGGACGGCGGGGAGGGAGCGCCCTGAGGGGGCTGCGCGGCCGCGCTGGGTGCTGAGGAGAAGCTCGGGAAGAGCGGGCTCAAAGGTCGGGCGGGACGGGGCTGTGCAGGGCGGCTGCGGGGTGACAGCACCGGGGAGGGGGGAGTCACCTGGAGCGGAGGTAGGGATTAAGCCTCTGGTCCCAGCGCTGCTCCCGATCCCTTTGATTCCGTGCCTGCTGGAAGTGGTGCCATGTGCCCCCGCCCCTGTTGCGAGCATGCAGGGAGAGCCTGCCCTGAGCCGTAAATCTTGCTGTGCTCGTTTTGCTCTCTGCTTTCACTGTATTCAAAGGTTGTGGGCGTCTTGAGATGCTTACGGGCCAGCATCGTGTTGTGGGTGCACAAGGGTTTGTGTGGTCTTAGAATGACAAATGAGATTTTCTGATTTAGGTTAAGGAAGGAAAAGATGACTGTTGCCCCCTCCCTTGAATTTCCTTCTGTGAAAGATCAAAACACCTCTCGTGCTAATTGTACTTTTTTTTCCTGCCCTTTTCACAGAGTTCTTCCAGTCGTGGTTCTTCCTTTGCTTTCTCAGTGTTTAACTTAATGAATGCAATCATGGGCAGTGGGATACTTGGTTTATCCTATGCCATGGCCAATACAGGGATCATGGGGTTTAGGTAAGTTTTCAGTTTTTACACATACTCAATTTTTAAACTCGGCTTGTAGTTTTAAATGGAACAAAACTGGATTACTAAGACTTCTGTGCAGATCTGAGGAAGAAATAAATAGCTTGTGCTTTTCAGAATTGTTGATTAAGATCTTCCCTTTTTGGTTTAGTCATTCATATCTGGCCTAACATAAGTCCTGTCCAGATGTTGCCTTAAATTGCCACATGGTGGCAATTTCTTGGCCACTTACTCCTGATAGATTGATATTTTCCTTTCAAAACTGTTCCCTCCTTTAGTTCCAGTAATGGGCCTTCTGGGATAGGATGGATATGTGTCTGAAAACCATGAATCAGCTTGTGGTTTTGTTTGCAGTTCTGCTTGTTGTAAATGCTAACCTGTGGATAATGGGGCCAAAGTCACTGAAATTGTCACTTTGATCATTTTCTAAGCATTGGTTTCACTTCACTGGAAGATGTGTGTTTGTATGTATGTGTGCACACAAACTCCCACGTTTATGTCCACTTTGTAATCCATGTGTCAGGCCTTTTCCCTGTAAAGTATGTGATACCCTGGGTGAACAGTATAGGGAGCAGGGCAACTTGGCAAGTGTTGGGAAGATCAGAGACCACGTGAACCACAGTCAGCAGATAGAAGCCATAAAATGAGGAAATTTTGTCTTGTGGTAGCTTAATTCTTGCAAAAGTAGCGTTCTTAAAGCTAGAAAGTGCATTGTACTGTAAAAGTGCTTTAACTGTGAATATTTTGTGGTTTTTAGTGTCTTGCTGCTGATAGTTGCCAGCCTTGCTTGTTACTCTGTGTTTCTTCTGCTCAGTATGTGCACTCAGACTGGTAAGTGAAAAGGATTCGTGAGCTCTGAAATATTTCCTCAGCTGTAACACAGAGACGTGACCCAGTATAAAGATTGCAGTTAACATGTTAACAGTTGTGTCTGATTCACTGATCTTGAAATAATTAATGTGTTTAACAATTAATATCTGCCATTTAAAAATATGACTTTTTATGCAAAGTCAGTGCCAAACTGACTGTTTTCTAGATTTTTAATTTTTTTTTTTCAAAATACTTCTCTCATCTTTCCAGAAAGGGAGATCCTGTATTTCTGCAGCAAAATTATTTTGGTGCTGGCTGAACCTTGCTGCTTCAGTGTGTGCTTTTGCTTTCAGGGAATGCTTAAGGGCAATAAAATAGCAGCCTTTCATTCTGCTAGTAGTAGTATATATATTTTGCCCATGGCTTGAAATGGATGCCTTTCGGGTTTTTTAATCATATTGGCTTGCCATTATTATGGATGCAGATTATGCAGCTTTTTTGATGCAGAATGAGAAGTCATGTTGCAGTCCTTGGAAACGGCACTGCCCTGAGACAGTTCTAACAGTAGATTCTAATATCTGCAATTTAATGTGCTAATGTTTTAATTTCTGCTTCTTTTAATAGTTACTGAAACAACTGACTTGTTCTTGACTTCTCATACACAAAGATCATGTTACAGGAGGAAGTCTCTGTCTCTTTCAGTCACCTGCTTATTGTTTCCTTCTTACCTGTTTTCCTCCCTTTTCAAAGGTGGCGGGAGAAAGCTTCTGCTTCTTCCCTTCTTGGCTTTGTTTTCTTTAGCTGCCTTTGGTCTCTCAGATGATTGCTTCCTGATTCTTCTTAGATCTGCTGCTCCTGTCCTCACCCGTTGAGTGATCTGCTTCATACATTCTTAAAAATCACCCCTCAGAGGTAGGGTTACTTTTATGGCTGATATTGTTGTCTGCTTGATTATTTGGGATTAAGTCTTTGGTAACTGTTTTTCCTTTTTTGGAGCACTGCTTACTAGAAAGGAATCAGAACCTGAAACAAGTAGCTAAAAAGGTACATGAGAAGCCTTGAAGTAGTTTTTTATGGCCTTTTTTACCTCTTATTTCAGGCTGAAAAGTTCTGTATTATGTAGGCACTAAGTGGTATTAAGTTGTCTAGTAAAAAAATAAAGTGATTCTTGCAAAAGAATTATGGTGAGAATGGAGAACTAAGGATTTAAGTTTACTGAAGAGTTTGGATGTTAGGATCTTAGAGGCCTAATATGCAAGAATGGTTTAACTCCTCAGTTCTTTTCCAAAGGCATCAGTCCACCTCAAGAAAACATTTTTAAAATACAGACAGTTCAGGAACACAACTGAAGTGACAGGATGAAGTATTTCTCTTGTCTGAAGCTAATAATTAGTTACCGCCTGATGTTGGCAGGTAGGACTAGCACCAGAACTATGTGTAGATAAGTTTGCTGGATTTATGGCCTTCTGTGTTTTGATTTTTAAAAAAATAAGATTGATTTGAGATTGTATTTCCTATTTGTGAGCTACTGAAGTAATTAAATGTTAGATAGCATTCCAACTTTTTTCCTTGGAAGAAGTAATTAAATGTTAGATAGTATTCCAACTTTTGTCCTTGGAAGATTGTCTTTAAAAAGTGGGAAATATGACCTGTTGTACCTTGGCAAAGTAAAATCTGTGTATGTGTTTGATTCCAAAGTAGGTAATTAAATGTTTTTCTTTTAAAAAAATCTACATTCATTTATAAACAGTGTTGCAGTATTAACCTTAATCCATGGCAACAAATTGGAAAGACATTTTAGTATTTTTAATATAAAAATGAGCTAGAAAAATTTAAAGGATGGTGAAGAGTGTTTTTCCTAAGTGTTTGGAAACCATTATTTAGGGAAGAGCTGACCTATAAAACACCTTCTGAAAAGGAAGCTCTAATACTAATTCCATTTTAAATGAAGACCAGGATTTATTAAGCACAGGCATTTTAGCTGCAGTTTAAAAGTACAGAAGTGTCTTCCGTTACTCAGTTATGTTGGTCTGTACTTTGACAAAATCAAGTGATTTGTGTAGACTGAAAGGCTTAGCAAAAAAAATATTCCCGAGTGTCAAGTGTTGGGTTGGGATTAGTTTAGTCAGTGTTTTCTCCTGGTGTTAATTCAGTAAGACCTGTGTTGTTTTGGGCTGATAAAGGCTAAGCTTATTCTGTAAAGCAGAGGAATTGGGAATTTAAGTGGGATGTACTCTTTTTTTTCTTTGCATTTTGCGAGTTAGTCACAAATCTTGCTGGTACTGCACTTGCCAATTTGACTTCACATTTAAAGGGATAATTTCCATGGAGTGTTAATAATATGATAAAAATTAAGTCAATCAGGTAGATCTTAATGATCTTTATAGAAATTATGCTTAATATTTTGTTACACGTATTCTTGAAATTACAAAAGTAATGTGATCAAGTAATAGGGCTTCCCAGTGTTCACAGGACAAAACTGATTACAGAAACAGTTACTATAGAAAATATTCTAGGGTTTCATATTGCTGAAATTGTGTGGAAAATTTTGTTCTCTTTACTGATAGCTTCTCATACATGTGTGCTGTATATTTGTTACAATGTGGTAAAACCAACTTTCTCTTAAATGAGTCTAACATCTAACTGGTTGGGGTTTTTTATGCCATTGAAGATGGCCACCTAAAATACTTTTTTTTTTTCTTGTGATCAACTACTTTATAAATAGAAATGAAGAAAAATACAGGGTAAAATCTAGTAAGATATTTTTTGTTGAATTATATCTGTAAAGAGAATATCCAGCTTTATGCTGAGAGCTGACTCTGGCTCATTTAATTTTGTTATTTCATTTATGTTATCATAATGTGCTGGTGTCAAGAGTAGAGCAGAATGTGAAACATGGCCCTTGAGAAAGTCATGTGAGAAAATTAATGAAGTTTTGTTGGGCTTGGGGTTTGCTTTTGTTTGGTTTTGCTTTGTTTTTTGCCCCTCTGGAGCACTGATCTGATTGTGTGCAGAACTTCAGTGAAATAAAAGCACCTGAGCTTGGGCAGCTGGGAGGGAGTCTGAGGCTGCAGTGCCTCCATCTGACCCCTGTGAGCTGCCTGTGTCTTGTGTCACTGACCTCGCTGGGGCTTCACTCAGGTGTGAAGGGCCGCCCCAGCAGCTCAGGTTGCAAGGCCGGGCCCTAAAGGAAGATGTGACAGGAGCAGGAGCAGTGTTGTACCAAATAGAACCAAGGAAGATAAAGTGTAGTGACAATAAAATTATGTGGGTTTGAGGTTAATTTTACCCTTTGAGGCATTCACAGCTGCAGGCTGTTTTATTATATCCCGAGAAAGTGAGTGATATTTCTCAGAAAGCTTCCATTTTTTGATATTGCTTGAGTTTCTAAAAATACAAAGTAACAATGAAAGTCTTTAAGAAGACTTACTTCTCTCTGATTATTTTGACTTACCAGCAGTAATAGAAGTGAGCTTCAGCGAAAACCTAGCAAAATTATAGGGAAACCACAGGCTGTTTTAATGTAATTATGTAAATTGGGTGCAGGTAAGGGCAGGATTTTTGTTTTGCTTTGGGTTTTGTTTTGGTTTTCTTAATAATAATTTCAACCATGGAAGGTGTTTACCTTCATCTCTCTTGAAAATAGATAGTGCCTAGTTTTAGAAGATGGAAAGATGGTGATGTTTATATTTGTTGTAAGATGAATAGGTATCCTCTGTTGTCATCCTAATGTAATAAAACCCCTCCTCTTTTTAGAAATAAAATACAGAAATACCTTATATCTAATTGTTGAGGCTAATTTCATAATTCTTCACCTACAGAGAAAATCTGTAGGAGAAGGCAATTTGCCGTTAGGGTGTTACTATTATTTTTTAAATATTGCTACTATAAATACTAAATTGAGTTTCTGGAGAGTCTCTGAATGTTTGAGTATAGAGCTGTATTTTGTAGCAGGAATACAGGTGTATATAAAACCTATTTGTTAAATAAAAAATACTATGAAATACACTTTCAATTCTGACCTGTATTATATTCATTAAAAAAGGGAGAAAAAGCCACAAATAGAGCTTTCAAGCTTTTCAAGTTAGAAATATTTTAGCTCTTTTTANAGCCACAAATAGAGCTTTCAAGCTCTATTTTTTTTTATTTTTCTATTTTTTAGCTCTTTTTTAAATTTTTGCTTACCAACAGCTGTCACTTCTTATGAAGACCTTGGCCTGTTTGCTTTTGGATCAACTGGAAAGGTGAGTATTTATTTTTACTTCTAATTTTCTTCTTGATCTCATGCTTCTGATATGCAACCGTTCTTTGCGTAGTAAAGAGATACAAATGAAATAAGTAGTATAATTACTGACACCCTAGTCTGCTGAAAAATCTGTCACAGCCTGAAGCTTTTCACTAGGTTTCAGTTTGTGTCTGGGCTGTGGAAGCCCAAACTTTAGTTAAATGTGAAATCACCACTCCTTAAATGCAAGATTTTGTGCTGCTTTCCGATCACTGCGTTCATTTTAAGTTGTTTGTACAAATATGCTCATTTGACATGGTTGTCCAGTTGGCTCAGCACAAGGGTTCAGGTTTGATAAAGTCCTACCTCTGCTGTAACTGCTGAGAGACAGGTAAGTGATTTATTGTAGGTGTTTCAGCATTTCATAGGGATCTAAGATAAGTGACTGCCTTTTGTGTAGTTTATACAATAGGAACAACTAGGAGTACATTTAATGTGTGTTATTTGTTTCCTTTTGTTTAATAACCTCTTCACATGAATGTTTCTTACTTGTTGTTTTATCTCATTTGATTTAAAAAAACCCACCAAAAACCCAACTAACCAAACAAAAAAATCCCCACAAAACCACCATCAAACTAACCGTTTTTGGTGTAAGAGTAATCAAAATGTTAGCTATGCTTTTTTTCGGTAGTGTGTACTGAAGCTCTTTTTCTTAATAGTCCATATTATCCAGTAATAGTGGGTGCGCAGGTAATACTGGCTGTAAATACTGCACATTTAATGTTAGGAATTCTATGCTCTGTGTTCCACTTACACCTTACTGAAAGCAGGTTTTACCACACAGAAGTGTGATTTTAATGTTTCACTGAAAAAAACCCTAAATTTTAAGAAATTAATTTTGCTTAACAGGCTAAACTCTGATTTCTTATGTCTTAATGTAACGGAGAATTAAACCTGAGTTATCAGGTGTTTGTAAGACTTCCATTAGCGTTAGTAAGCAGATGAGTGCAGTCTGAGGATCAATATTTATTGATCAAATTAAGAAGTGATCAACCTCAAGAAATAATAAACCTTGATAACAGCAAGGTATAAAATGCAGTTATTTTTACAGGAGCTGTTCTGTTCACATTAACCATAAGCCATTACCTGAAAAAGTCATAGAAATTTAGAACCTAAGGAGAAATTCAAATGTGACGTACTCTGCCTTTGCCCTGAGGCAGGGCTGAACACACATAAATCATTCTTGGCAGATGTTTGTCTAATCTGTTATTTAAAAGCTTAAGTGAAGGAGATTTCACAGCTTCACAGTGCAGTCAACATCCGTATTTTTCTCTTAAAATTCTTTCTAATACACTTTTTCATAATTTTCAGTTTCAGTAATTTGTGCTAAAATTATCTGGCATTTTATTTTCAGTGTGCATGGAGAGCACTGAATATATCTACGTTGGGAAGCTGTTCTTTTGATAAAATAGTTAATGAGAGCTCAAGCTTTCCTGGTGAACTGATGTTTTCTGGAAAAGTTGTCTTTGTCTCTTGAAGCATCTTTGATATTTATACACTTTTCTTAAAACTTGCCTGCAAAACAAGCTTTGCTGTTTCTCATTGTGTTATCTCAGATTGTGTTCTCTTTGCAATCCAATAACTCTTAAGTCATGTAACTGAGACTTACCTCCTGAATGCCTTGATTTTAACTGATCTTGTTGATTTTTAGGCTTTTCTAGTTCACCACAACCATTTTGAGTTCTCATCTGTCTCTGAACCCTTCTCACTTCAGTCAGGCACAGATGACTTTTTTTTTCTTTTTTTCTCTGCAGTAATACTTTTCCCTCACAGAGAGGGAATGATACAGCCAGGCCAATGTGGGACCTTGCTTGAGCTGGCAGCTTGGTTTGACAGTAAACTCCTGGTTAACTACTCTTGAAGTAGAGCAATTACTCAACCTTATGGTGATTTCCTTTCAAATGTGTTTTTCTGAGATTTGTAAGAATGGAAATTTTCTGCTGTTGCAAGATTGCTGATTCTCCCTTTCCAAAGGTGTGAACTCTTTGTTTCCATCTATGGCAAATTCCAAGATGCCATTTTTTTCCCTTCCCTTGGTGACTTTTGAACTCACTTTGAATTCATTTAAAATCTAAAATTATTTTCTAACTGATCCATTGAAAAAATGGCAGTTCTGCCTTCAGATTTTATTCAAAAAACCTAATTTGTACTTCTTCTCATTACCGTAGCTTGATTTTTTTCCAAGTTGACTGAATGGTAGCACTCATTTAAGAATGTCCTGCTACATCAAGAGCAGTGGGTGAAAAGAAAAACTGTACTAAGATAATCATGGTATGTTAGAACTGAACTCAAAATAGTGGGAAAACTTCATAGCCACTTGTAGGGTTTTTTCTGTTGGAAGCTAATTTTTTTTTATTTAGATAAGTATTTTAATAGCCTGTGATCATTTTTGCTTCCATATCAGTTCAGTATGAATAATCACAAATGCTAAAGAAAAGTCTATCTGGTTTACAAGTTTAAAAAAAAAAAAAGACATTCCTGACAGTTAAAAACATTCAGGAGTAAGGAAGTACACTTGAGCTTGTACAAATCTCTGCTGTCTGTCTTTTCAGAGGTAAATGATCATTTTCATTTGTATTCACCTTCTATCAGAATGCACTTAGGTTTTCAGTGATTTTAAAACCTTATCTTCTGCAGAACAGGCTTCACTGTATAACTGCTCTTGCTTTGTCTCAGAATGAAAATGTGATATTTTCAGGGAGATTTTTTTGCTTCCCTGTTCATTTCAGATTGCATTGGTTTCCACGTATTAAACCCTTCACTAAGGAGAAGATACCCTTCTTTTCAGGACTAGTTATCACTGCTGCATTTGGTGTGTTTAAGATAATGCACATGTGGTTTATGACTGCTATAGACATATGATTTTAGTTATCCTTACCCTTTCTAAAGAAATCAATTTTTTTATAGGTTCTTGTTGCAACTACAATAATTATCCAGAATGTTGGAGGTAAGAAACTTCACATGCTCAATATTAACTGTATGGAGTATAACTTCCGTAGGCTTCAAAGCTCCACAAACACCAAAGGCAATAATTAAAGTGTTTTTAAGAAACTGATTAAAAGGACAGAAGACTTACAGGAAAGACTTACGTGGTTGTGCTAAGCAGAAGGGCTGTAGTTGTGGGGTAGATGGGGATTGGGTTGTCTGCCTGTTGCTGCATCCCAGGATGTGGAGAACATCCATTATAGCTGCACTGCTAATTGGAAGGAGCTGAGGAAGCAGCATCTCCTCTCTGCTGTTCTGTACGTTTGTGTGTGGTAGCTGCATTTTATCAGATCATGTGTTTTGGGTTTTGTGTTGGAACCTGCATTGGAACTTCCTTTTAAATGAGGGAATTATCTGAAAGCTCCCTACTCTTGTTCCCTACCACCAAGAAGGTACCCATGTTCATGACTATCAACAGAAGGAAACAGCATTCCGGTGTGCTGTTCTTCTTTCCTTTGGAATTACTTGTCAAGTCCAGACAATTCAATGATTGCTGCTTTTTGTCATTGTGTAGACACCTAGAACTAGACAAAGTAACTATGCTTTCATGATGAACTTTAAATACTTTCTTATATTGAAAGTTCCAATATAATAAAACCTGCCCAGTTGAAATAGCCGTAAAAATCCAAGCATTAATTTTAGGCAGGAGTGCCCATAGCAATTCCAAGATTAAGGACTGTTTATTATACAGGTTTTAGAGGATGTTCTTTAGCAGTGAATAAATCTTTTAATTTCCTTTCCTGTTTGAGTGGACCTCTAAATAAACAGTACTAGAGAAGGAGGGATGCACAGTGCATGTTCTGGAGATTCTGGGATCGTGTACAAGACGCTGTGGTCAAAGGAAATACAACTCTCATTTCTCCCTTATTGCAGTTCATAACCTTCTCTGTGTCATTTTAAATAAAATCCAGCTCAGTAACTCTAGAGCCCCAAACTAGTGCATGCTGGATATTGCCAAACTCATTCCACCTTCTGCAGTGGCCTTCCCTGCCTGCAGGTTGGGCCTGGTTTGCCTACCAATGGGTTTCTATCAAACTAGTTAAAAGTTAAAAATTAGGGTTTTGCAAGTTGAAATGTTTTTATCAAATACTTTGAGTGACCTCATTTTGATGGAAGCTTTCAAAAAACTCCAGTTTGGTGCTTTTGATTCCAATGGCAATGGGTTTCCTAGTGATAGTTCATGTATCTGCTGTGTTCACGTGCAAGGAGTGTTGGTGCCTAAACGTGCCCCAGTCTGTGGGAACTGTGGGAGTCTGTGTGGGAAGCTCAGCATCTTTGGCACCTTCTGTCATACATTTTGTGCTGTCATTGCAAGGACACAGCCTCTGTTTAGTATTTAGTCCTGTTTGGGAACAGAGCTCCCGGCTGCCTTATTTCTCTCCTTAACAATTGTCTTTGGCAGCGCCCTGTGATGCTGCAGTCCAAGCCAGCACTGTCAGGAAGCAGCTTTGAAGGTGACTGTACTGCAGGCTGACAGGCTCTTGAAAAAAATCAGGAAGGGGTGAAGAGTTCTCATCACTTCTCACACAGCCTTGACTCTATAAGAACTGCATGGAAAGAAAAGAATTTCTCTTGTCTTTCTGGTCCTTCTGTAGGTTTTAAATGGTGGTGCTGAAACTGTGGAGTGTGGTTTGTCCTGAGTGGGATCCATGCTGGGATTACGTGTAAAACCTGGGCTCTGCCTGTGGTGCTGGTTGATAGGTGTTCCCCTCTTTGTGTTGTTCTGTCTGGCTGAAGGAACCTGTAACACGGTGCCTGTTGGGCAGACATCCAGGCTCTGTCAACATCTTTGATTTAAGAGTAAGGCTAAAAATAAAATTGTTTTCTGTTATCTCTTCCATCATCAGACCTGGGTGTGTTGCATCATACAATATCTTATTTCAGAAGTGATTAGAGAGCATGAGATAATGAAAGATGCCTTGTGATTAAGCAACTTTACCAGGGTTATTGTCACTATCTGCATCTGGTGTGGGCTTTTTTTAAAGTTTGGTTTGATCCCTTCTAAAAATAATCTAGGTTTAGAAGTGATTTACATTAATTTGTGGTGGAGAGAGCGTTTTAGTGATCATTTTAATAGTTATGCTTTCCAATTTGTCATCTTTGCTTTTTTTTTTTTTTTAAAGCTTAATGTGCAAATTTGAATTTGATGTTTCTAATTGCATACACTTAGGGATTTGTGTAGATAGGGGGAATTGATTTTTTTTTCTACTAGCAGGATACCCAAGGAAAAAATAAAGATTTTTTTCTATAGCTGTAGAAAAGCACAGGCTGGTCAAATTTGGAATTTAAAAGGTTAAAAAAAAATATTTCAAGTACATTGTTTGGAATTTTAACATGTATCTCTAACATGAGTGTTCAATTTTTCCTGCAGATTTTTAATCGCCCCTTGGAAGTCTTTGTGTTAAGCTAATCCAATACTAAAAATTAAATAAAATACCAAAATCCATTAAAATATCAAGATTAATTGAGGATTAGGATAATGCGTTATTTTTTCAATATCCAAATATAACTTAAGGTCATTTTGATACTGTGACTCAAAATACTTTCTAGAGTATGTAGAGCTTAGAGTGACTAAACTTTGAGAACATTTGCCTTGCTTTCCTTATAATCAGTATGTTCTTCTTCTTGCAATATAGTTATTAATAAGGGGAAACCAAGAGGTTGAACGGAAGTACTAATTTTTATATTCCATTTCTCAGTATTTTGACCCAACCCAGCAGCCCTTTAATATAAACAAGTGGTGATTAGTTTCATGTGAACTGCCTTGTTCTTCAAAGGGCTGGTTTGGTGTTTGTGAGGGTGCAAAGTGCACACAAGAAAGGGAACTCTCAAATTGCACCCACCAGGCTTCAGTTTGTTCATCTGCTCCTCCTGGACCTTTCCTGTCACCCATAGCTTTCTGTGGAGTGATTTTCCCAATGTCTACTTCTTGCCAACTGTGCAGAAGAGGATCTTGCAGGGTTCCAGATCATGTCAGGTGTCCTCAAAGAAGGGAGAGGGCCCTTGGGAAGTTGTAGGCCTGGATGCACACGAGGAGAGAGGGAGGCTGCTGTCGGAAGTGCTGAGTTCTGTGGCTCTGCTGACTCTTCATGTCATCCCTCCCAGGAGTGGCTGGAGTTGGACAGAGTCCCTGCTATTGTTTTAATAGTTTTGTGCTTCTAGGAAGTGATGGATAAAGCACAGAGGGCCAAAGCCATGGCCTGGAATCACACAGCCCTTCCCCCTCTCCTGCCAGGGAAGTTTTGCGAGCTTCCTAGGCACTTTCCAAAGCAGGGGAGGAAGAGGGAAGGAAAACAGGAATTTCTCCTTTTAGATTTGTCCTCTCTGTGAATGTGACTGAAAAGGAGGACAGTCCACAGCTGTGTGCCTGAGAGAAAATCTTTAGAAATCTTAAAGCATATGTAATAAAGTTAGAGAAGGGCTGAGTTTTAGCAAGGCTGGTGGAAAAATGGAGTCAAACACAATAAAGTATTGCACAAGAGCAGCTCTCAGCCCATTGCCAACACTAACAAATCTCCAGCACTGAGGTCTAGCAGGAAGCATGAGGAGTTTTCCAGCGTGCTTCCCAGGGCTGCGGGCTGCTATCAGCTCAAGGTCACCACTGGCCTGGTGGCTGTGCTACACACAAACATCAGTCCAAACTGCTGAGAACAGGAGTTTAACTATTTCAAATTTATTAGCAGTGGGATTAAGTGCTGCAATAGAAACTGCAGTACAACCATGTAATGTAGATGACCTCTGTGGGGAGTTTTTGCAATATAATTTATTTTTTTAGATTTCTTCAGATAAGCTGAGATACACGGACCCGCAGCACCAGGATCCCTCGTGTAATTCACCTGCCTTGGCTTGTACCTAGGTGGTCATTGCAGTCACTCTTTGGACCTAAGCTTTCCAGACAGCTATATTAATTTGACAAAGAATTATTTGTTTTCTAGTATAAATATAGTTTAATTCAGTGTAATTTCAATAACCAGTGCTTTTTGATTTTTGTCCATATTCTGCAGTTAACGTGTCCTCAAAAGTACATGTTTTTCTTCCTTGTAAGAATAAATAATGAGGTAAAAAGCTTGGTCCATATCCCCGGAGTGCTGTTTTATCCTCAGTGCTGCTTGAATGCTGTAGGCAGTAACTGGAAGCTGCAAGATTGGTTCCAATGGATGATGCTGTTCCATAGCTGCATTTTAGGGCTTGTTAATACAGTCAAGGTGAAAGACAATACACAGAGACCCTGCTGTGAGTGTAAGACACCCTAAATATGTACTTACATTTGGGTGGTTCGTATTTTTCAAGCTTCCTGAAGTAAATGGAGAAGCGTAACCACTGAAAAGCTGATATTTAAAAAAGCAGCACCACCATCTGCTGGCCTGGCCTGGCCCCGCACACCCCGGGCCACCTTCCCGGGAGAGCTGCCGGCAGCCCGGCGCCTCGGGGACCTCCAGCCTCCTCCTGCTGTGTTCCACACCCCCTCTCCTTTGTTTTTCTGCGAGGTAAACAGTGAAATAGTTAACTTACCTCCCCCCATGCAAATTCATACATTTCTGCTTTCTGAGAGTTCCTGCTTAGAGATGCTGTGCCAAGACTAAAAAAATAGACTGTTTTATCAAGTTAATTAGGCATTTTTTAAATTGCAAATTATTTTCTTTTGTGTTTTTTCTTTTATCCACCACCCACCTGAGTTCATCCATTTTGCAATTTAGTTCTAAATGTATTTGCAAGATTTGTTTCAAGTTTAAATAAAGCAAATATTTTTTCAGACTGAGGGAATGGATGGGAATAACCTTTTTGTAATCAGCAAGAACAATACTCCATAAACTTGGAAAATAAATGAATGGTGCAAATCATGGAGGAATAAAATAAAATACAACTTGTTACATGCTGAGACCTGCATCCTCAATACCTTGAGAAATTACTGAGCTTCCTTTAAGTATGGGAAATCTTATTCTGTTTTCAAACAAACTCGAATGTTTGTTTTCACAGCATGGTTTACTTTTGACTGAAAGCCTAATTATCCTTACTGATTCAAAGTGAGGATTTCCAGTGCAGAGCTGCCTTAATTAAGGGCAGGTTTGTCAGCTCCTGTACTAATTTAACAATTGATGACCCATGCTCCTGTGTTTTCCTCTTGCAGTGAATGGTTCTTGGAAGGTTTGATATTGTAAGGAATATTAAGCTTGCTTTAAATAATACAAAAAACTCCAAAACACAAAATCCAAACCTACAGCTGTACCACAGAATGGACTATCTGATGAGCTGTGTAGAAAACTTCTCCATTCTTTTAGCATAAGTGTACACATACAATGAAACTAATGAAGTTTTACCAAAATAACTCTGCTGCCTGTGTGTTCCCTGCAGATTAAGAAGGATTTTTTTTTTGTTTTTTAAGCTTGCCAGAGGTAAGTTCCAGAGTAATTCAGGTAAAACCTAGAGTAAGAAGGAAAAGAGAAGCAGGGGAGCAGAAATTCATCAGGATGAGTGTCCATAATATGAAGATAAGCAAAGAAGTTGACAACTTGTTTCAGATCTTGAAATTTCTCTATATGAGCAGGCATTGCATCTGTGTCAAACACTCCATTCTACATCTGTATTTAAAACCAAGTAAATTATCCCAACAATTTTTTTTAAGCATCCACTAAGACTCTTAGTATTAAAAACAATACATTGAGGTATTGGGAGACTCCTTAAAATTGAACATATGGGGGATTCAGTGAAAAATGACCTCAAAGAGCAGGCTTTTAAGGCCAAATGGTGTGAGGGCTAAAATAGTTGATGTATTTCAGTGGCATCCATGCACCAGTCCTGATGTTTCCACAAGTTGAGTTACTTACAAGGAGCTTAATGCAACACTGAAGTACTTCCTATCTTGCTGTTCCTTTCTAATTCCTTAACAGGAAAATGGGAGTTTGCCCCGCGTCCTCTCTAGTTTCACTTTCTTTCTTGAAATGCTTCCCTGCTTTCTTCGTTAACTTGGTCACATTATTTGGTTTAGGACAGATTCAGATTGACAGTTTGAACCTCCATATCAGCAGAGGGAGGCACAAGTCCAAAGGGGTTTGTCATGTGCAGTTGATACCAAAGATCCAGCTGGAATGGGCTGGAGAATGCAGGGACTGAGTGTATTTATTCTGCTCTTTCTGCTTTTCAAACTCTAATCTTTTCAGTATTTTGGGAAAAACTGGGATCTTCCTGGCTGAACTCTTTAGAGGATGAGAGTTACATGCATTTAAATGTATTTTAATTATCTGTGGGCATTTGTGAGGAATCCCTGTTTTACCTGGTATTCCCCCAGTTGAGAATCAAAATTGCTCTACCTACATCTGACTCCCAAACCAGCATCCCTGTTTTTGTAAGCAGGAGCTGTGGAACCAGGGTAGCTGTATTGGTCCAGTTTGGTTTTCCCCAGCCCCCTGTCTTCTATGGTAAGTTTGGAGGGGAACTTGCTTCCATCTTTGCACAGTGCTTAAAAATGCAAGACATCTTCATGATGTCAAATATGATGATCTGCAGTGGTAGGTGAGGAAAAACTAACCAGAAGAGTTAGTCCCTTCAATTAAATGATTTGAAGGGATTTATCACCATTCTCTAATGAAGGAATAAATTCTGTGTTTACATATAAGTTTATTGTGCGTCCTCTGGCATCATTGCTGTGGACTTTAGCACGTGGTCTCTTTTTGGGCAGGATAATAAGAAAAAGTTACACTTTTTTTTCTGCTGTCAAGAAAGCCACCCGCATATTTTGTTTTAACATTACATCAGAAGAGGTGTTTTGGGGACTATTTTATAAACATAACCTTTTCTCTAGAACCTGTTTTTTCAGGTAGGTGCACATATGCTCAGTGTTAAACAATATTGTAGCACAGCAAGGATATTCTGAATAATGTATGCATGGTATGTGTATTTATAGAGAGTCACAGCTCATGGTGGCACTGCAGCCTGTTATAATGGAAGTGCAAAGCAACTATTCTGTTTTATATTTTAACAAGCTTTTTTTTTAATGTCCAAGAGCTAAGACCGGGTTTTCAGAACATGGCAAAGTGATATGTATTCCAAGAGTATAATTTCTTGCTGCTTTCAACACAGTGCGAGCTTACTGAATAGTAAATTTTTAATATAATTTTGATTCCTGTTGAATACTGGTGTATCAAGGCCTGTTGAGAAGTTCAGAACTGCTTAGTTGTCCATCAAGTAGCTCTTGGTGCATACTGAACATTACCTAAAACTAACATAATACATGCAAATTTGGGACCTGAAAATTAGGAAGTGACTATGTGAAGGTTGTTCATGTAGTTCTAATTCAGCTCTTGCAGTATCTCCATATTGCTGAAGCCTCAGACTGCATCATTGCACACCGTTTGTTCTGCAGAAAACCTGTCCCATTCAGTGCTGAAATAGGTGTCCCGTGTCAGTGTTCCAAAGTGGAATCAATCAGAGCACAAGGGTGTGCTCTTTGTTTTGTTCACTTGTGTCACAGTGCAGTCTCGTGGCTGTGTAATCTCTTCCTTCCGTTGCACGTTAAGGCTGCCAAGGAGACCTGACATTTCCTTTGGAAAATACAACCTGACGTGGCTTCGCTCGTGGTGGGCGTCAGGGAAGTGAAGTACAAGTTGTTGTTTGGAGCAAAGGTTACACGGCTTTTTGTCCGTCACGTTGTATGCACTTTAGTCCTCGAGTAGGAAGAGACTGTCATTTTGTTTAGTTTTTTCTTGTTTTAGTTTCATCTTTAAAAAACCAAACAAACCGCGTTCTTTGCTCACTTTATGGTGTGTTTCAGGGTTACACAGAGGTTGGTGTCTTCATGCTGAGTAAAGTTACAAGGAACTGTTTCTCCTGAGAAGAACAAAAATTGGTTTTGCAAGTGAACTAAAAGCAAGATTTGGCTTTTTAATCTGTGTTAACCATGGATATCCTGCTTAGATTTTATGTACAAGATTGAGGTCTTATTTAAGCATCAAGATGTAAATAAAATTATGTATTATTAATGACTCATCTTGTAGAACAAACAAGAAAATATAAACAGGAGAGAAAAATATCCTACTATGTGAGATTGTTTCCCGTATGCATAGAGATAGGAAGAAAGATGCATGCAAATGTTCAGCATGCACAAGTTTCTTGGTGCAGGATTGGCTCCCTCCTTAGGCGTGGAATTTGATGAAATAGGACTCCTCTCAAAAACAAAGAGTAAGCAACAAAGGATAAGTTATCAAGTGATTAGCCAGAGGCTAATAGGAATGCAAGGGCAGAGTGACAGACTGCATATTGGGAGGAAATGTGATCTGGAAATTAATTTGAAGCTTTCTGCAGTGGAGACTGCAAAAGAACTAGTTTTCAAATCTTTCTGAAGGACATAAATACATGAAAATTCTGACTTGCTTGTGTATAAACTATAGTATCATATAGAAAAGAAGACTAATTGATAAATAAGATTGAATTGCCATTTAAAGGAATTTTCCTCTCCTTCCTCCCCCACTTAGTTTTTTTTTTAATTACAGTATGCATCTACCTGCAGCTTAGCATGAGAAATTGTGTTAATTTACCTACAAATTCTGGTGATTTAGAAATATGCATGCTGTAATTTTCTCTGGTTGAATCTACATTCTGTTGTAGGAGAGTAAATCAGGACAGCAGATAAACACCTCAGCACATGCAATCAATAGCTACATGTCACCAAGGAAATATACATGAATATTGGAAAAATCAGAGCTTTTAATTATGAAGAAGTGAATATCTCCTTATTTAGTGATTTACCAAATGGTTTTAATTTAACCTTGTGGTAGGTAGATGTCACTTTGTATTAATAGAATTCCCTTTCTTTATAGAGCCCACATTACCTTTCTTCAGAAGTTAACAGTAACTACTCCAGTACAGCAGTGCCTGAGTCCACGTCTTTTCTTCTAAGATTCAAAACATCCCAAAGATAAAAAACCCCACACAAATTCATTCAAATATCAGCTTTCAGCTTACAAAAGTTTGCTGATTTACCTTTTCAAATTGTATGTTTTAATTTTAAAGCATGAATAAATACACTGTGTTAAAATTCTAAAGAATTGCTAAGTACAGAACAGTAAAATTTTAATACAACAGATGAATTTTTGTCAGGGATTTTGTCAGGAACTGAGCTTTCACTGGCACATCACTAAAATTACTTGCTGCTGCAGGATGGAAATTAGTTTCATGTAGACTTTGATGCTTGTTGAAGCTGTTTGTAAAGCTTGATTTTTCTGAGTAATTCTCTGGTGGTTTTTGATTCAGAGAAATATTTGCTGCTTACATAAAAACAGGACATGCACAGTATGTGAAGGTACCAGACTAGTATAAGTTTTAATTTGATAACCCTCTCATTTACTTTGATCACTTTATTTGTACAGGAGAAAAGTGACACTGTGAAGGATTTCCCTGTGTGCATCATTGCTTTCTGCTGAATAGAATTATAAACACTTAATTTCAAGCCAACACTCCTGTAAGAGGAGCTAATAATTTCTCTTCTATTTCACAGTTCCTCTACAGTTTTGCACTTGATGTTATTGTTATCTTCTTGGTGATGGATTTAGTATGAGAAGCAGGGATCTGTCACTGACAATCCTCTTAGCTCTGAGGACCAAACCTTGCAGTACATAAAAAACCCTCCGAGGTCCTATTCTTGTGTTTAAATTTCTGTCATGTATTTATTTAGTACAACAACAACATAATTGAACAACAATAAAAGCTGAGTCTTTAAAAAAACTATTTACTCTCATCATGAATAATGTCTCTTAAAGAGGAAGGAGTGCTGCAACCTTGTAGTCTGTTTCTAGCCTGTAGGTCTGTATTCCCAGGTAGAAGGTCAGGCCTATATATTATATTGTTTTGCCTTTTGGTCCTTTGGATTATGTTTTCCTTGTTTCAAGACTCACATTGTAACAGTCTCTTTGGAGGCATTAGCTGACATCAGTGCAATACTTGCAGCTATTTTTAAAGGAAGTATATGAGAAAATAAATTCTGGTTCTGGTGCCGCTGTGTCTAATACAGATCTGAGATGTTCCAGTCATAACCACGCCGGTTCAGCTGGGCTGGCTGAGATACTGGTGTTCCTCTGCTAAATCTGTCCTGCTTCTGTTTGCAGCTATGTCATCTTATCTGTTAATTGTGAAGTCTGAACTTCCTGGTGCTGTTGCGGGGTTTTTGAGTGGAGCCGAGAGTGGGTAAGGAAAAATGCTTCATGCATTCTGTATTTGTCTCACATTAAAAACAAGTTCAGGGCTGGTGGAGGAAATGGGTACTGACTCTTCCCTCTTATCTCACATGTGAAAATAAATTGTTATTTACATGAGTTGTTGGAATATGAAACGCATTTGGCAAGTGCAAGTCTTTTGCAGCACACCCACACAGAGCGTGATTCTTTCCTCATAGCTATTTCCCACCAGACGACCTTAAAGTCAGTGGCAAAACTCCATCTACAGGAATCTCCCTTCTGTAAAATTTTAAAAGGGGAAGCAGGAGGGTACTGGAGGGAGAGAAGAAACATTTCAACTGCTGTCATGTTATCATTTCACGTATTTCATAATCACGGTACAAAAAATGGCAGGCATTTATATTTAAATGTTTTGTTGTCTTGCACTAGTAATTGGACTTGTCTTGGGAAAAATGCCAGGTTTCCAGACTTGGTTTATAATTCCTTAACTTGGCTCCCAGTAAAGAAATTCTTTTTCGTAGTTGAGTTGTAAAGCTGTTTGTGAGGAGTGTGTCCCACACATTTCCATCAGAACTGTCGCAAGAAATCTGTGCCTGTGCTAAGGCAAACATTGCAGCTTCAGCCCTGAAATATCTTGTTTGAGTTGTTCCAGTGCTGCTGTCATTCGTAACAGTGTATCTTGGATTGCATTACAGCTGTTTTTCCAAACTGCTATTTTCAGATGTTTTGAGCTCAAAAGTTTCTCTGGATTGAAATGTGCTGAAATTGTCTCAAGGCTGTGTGATGCTTACATTATTCCTGAATGTTGTGAGTGAATTTTAAGTGTGAAATCAGTTTGTTAAAAGGTACTTTAGTTCATTTTCTATTTTGTCACTTAACAACTTTTAGATTTTATAATGAGTTTGAGAAATGAATGGTTGTAATCTTGTTCTCTGTCCTTCTGCCCTCCTGGCCCTCACAGTTCTATTAAGGTTTTTTTTGTCGGTTTTCGCTTTTTTTCTAAGCTATTGCATTTTATGGATATGTGTCATTTTTAGTCTACTGATGTCTCTCTTCCAGCTGTGGTATTCATCAGCTTTTCATTGGGGTGCTGTAACCTTCTCCTTCAAGCTCATACTTCAGCTCTGCTCTCCATACACGGTGGTGTTGAGTTGCTGCTGTCTCTGCTGCACGTGCATTCTGGTTTGTCCATCCCCAAAATCAGCATCTAACATGTCTTACTACTGGTTTTAATTTTATGGCATCTCGGTTTATGCAAAATTACTTTCCCCAGCAAAGATACACTTTGAAACAAACACCTGAAGAAAACTCCTTGTGAGTTGAACCTGGAGGTCCCACGTTCTGCTCAAAGGGTTGTTCTGTCTGTAAAAGGCACTGTGTGAAACTTCTCCATAAGGCTGCCTGTGGGATAATGCTCCCAACAGCTTTGTCTATGCAGGTCCTTTCTCAGATCTTCTGGATGTGAACACATAGACAGGGCCCAGGGTTGGACTGGTTAGTACAAATCACCTGAGCTGTTGTAATCCTCAGTGATCTGTCAGCTCTGCCAACACCCAGGCTTCTTCCTTAGCTGAAATTACAGTTTGAGATGGGAATGAAGTTCAGCTTTGCATTTAGAAAGAGCTGGGATTATCCATAGGAATCCTAACCACAGCTCTACTGGTAAGGTAATTGGCAGCCTGGTCTCATCCAGCTTCTGCCTCTGTAAATTGGAGTTCTTGCACTGAGCAATGTTTATTTGACACAATTTCCCTCTACACAATTTCCCTCTTCGAGTATTTGTCCAAGCAAATTATTCAAGTGCAGTGGTCAAGCAGTATTCTAGGAACACGCACACATGCATGCACACATCTATATTTAATTTCTTTTGCCATATTAATGGCCATGGCAGTTCATAATCTTTTGTTTCTGTGTATTTTTTTTGCAGGTGTTGAGTGTACATTTTTACTAACAGGCATTTTAAATTGTAGGAAATTGTTGAACAAAAGTAGGCATCCAAATACCAAGCCTAAGCAGCAACTTATTTATGCAAAGGACATAAATATTGAATAGTTTGATTCAACTTCTTTACCTGGACCACTTGTTTCCAGATGTGGTTGCACAACTGTTCTGGTTTTGTTAAGTCATTGTAGCATCTGATACGCTTTCATTTGGTGCAGAATTTGTCTTAACTGGAGTTAGGATGTATCAAAAGTGTCAGTTAAACTATCTGTGAAAGTATTTTATATGCATAAACCCTCCTGAGCTGTACGTTTGGAAAACCCATTTAAAGAATGTTTTGTGCATTAAATTATTTTTATAGATAAAGGTTAGCAGGTGTGCATGTGTTTGAAAGGCTCAGAGCCAGTCTAACACATCCTCATGTCTTTTTAAAAAACAAAACCATACAATATGAACACTTATTAATTCTGAGTGGATATGTTTCAGTCTGCATAACAAGAATTCCACATAGTTTTGATGACATGAACATAGTTTCAAATGAGGATTGTGTTAAAAAGTTGTAATTTGTGAGCCCTCTGTTAACATTTAATGACCCTGTCAGAGGATGTGATTGATGCAATTAAGTTGTCTTGCTTGTGTGTTGGATAATTGATATAGACTGAGAGTAAGATCCTAATTTAGAACATATGAATATCTTGTTCTATTGAATTCAGGAATGAAATTAAAGCGATTTATAAATGTCTGCTTTTAGTTAAAATATTGGGGAGGGAGAAGAAACATCTGCATGCCAAAGCTTTTTCAGTAGAGTTAAGGATTTATATTCTGTATTTCATATTTTGAATGCTTTTATCATATAGGATTAAATTTGCAGATCAGATTGATTTTAAAGGCACTATCAAAACATTTATTCTGCCTTTGGAAAATAAGCGTATTTTTACAACACTACTCTGAGGAGAAAATGGACACGTTTTTCAATAACCAGTAAATAATTCACTTTGCAGTCTTTTAAGGTCTTTTTAAGTATAAGAATCGGTATTCCAAAATTAAACAGTTTACAGAATTACTTTTTTTCCTTCATTTCCTTACTGCTGTTTTCCTCTCTATTCCCTCTCACCCACAAATGTTTCTTCATTTACCATAAAGTAACCAAAATAATTTTCTGTCTGTTCTGCTGAGCTTGTGAACCTCAATGGCAGCTGTGGGTTTGCTGAATGTTTAGAATCAGGAGGCTTAAGCCGAGATCCCACATCTGCATTAGCCTTATACCTTGTGCCATGATGCTGTTCCTCCTAATCTGAACATCCACTGTACTGGAAAGAAAGAAAGAAAAACCTTAAAAATATGGGAACGCTAAAGGTGAGGAATAAATCCTACAGCAAGAAGCTGATCTTGGCAAAGTTGCTTCTTCACTGTAGCAGTAGCAGACCTAGGCTAATAATATACTTTTTGAAGAATGTTATATTTTGACTAATTTTTAACATGGACATTGTCACCTAATGGTTACTTTGGTTTTGATGCAGTGAAGATGCCCCCAATCTTGAATTTTCTCTGTTTACTTAGATTGCATATTTTTTTCAAACAAGTGACACAAGTGACTGTCCACAATGTGTAACAGCATTACCTGTATGGTAATTCTTCTTTAACACAGGTGTTATGGCACAGTCCTTATGATAACTTGAGGTGCTGCCTGTTTATTAGGTGCTAACCGTATCCTGGACTAAATAAACTGGAAGGTCAAAAGTCAAGGTGTTTATAGGTGGTAAAGTCGGAGGCTGATGTGCAAGATGTTTATCAGTACAGGATATGGTTATTGTCAAGTCTGGGGAGCCACCCTCAAGATGTTTCTGTTACTTAACAACTTACCCATCTGTGCTTTCCTCAGCTCAGAGATGGGATTTTGGTGCTTCAAATAGATTTTAAATGCATGAGGAGTTCACGTGTCTCTACAATGCTTTTTAAATTTGTATGGTTTTATATATAAACATTATACATGATTTCATCAGCATAATTTCCATCCCTTGTGTCCTTCTTTCCTGGATGTATGCAAGGAATGAGTGATCGCTTTGTGTAAAGTTGAAGAATGTTCTCTTTACTGCTATTCTTTCTAGTAACACCTTTGGACAGGAAACATAATTTCAAATTAACTGAAATTTTTTTAACTTGTTCTTTTCTTCTGTTACTTGAATGCTGCAGTGATAGGTGTAATGAACTTGGGCAGAAGAGAAAGTTGGTGTGTTTAGAAAATGTAACTGTAACTGGTATGTTTAGAAAATGTAACTGGTTTCCAAACCGATTGGATAGCTCAGCTTTCTATTTCACACCTCATGGAAATGGCAAGGAACTAAGGTCATGGAGGAGTAATAGACTGGAAAGGAAGCTCAGTAGTGAGCTGGGAATTGATGTCGCTGTTTCTTCAAGTGTGTAAATGTGCAGCTCGTTGCAATGCAGTTTTAGAGACACGTAGTGTGCAATAGAAGTACTTCTGTTGGAAATCTGTAGAGTGTGAAATCCCTTTCCCTCTGATCAATGCTGTGAATCGAGGCAGGGATTTGCATATTGTGCTGCTCAGAAATAAATTGACACACGTCAGACCCCTGATCCAACAGACATTTGCCTGTGGAACCTTGCCTGCAGTGCCGGTTCGTGATGGGATGATTCTTTGCTCACTCATTCTCTGGAAGCTGTTTTATATCACAGTAAAGGAAGTAGGAATGCAAATTCATGTAAATAGTGTGTGAGACAGGAAAGTTTTTTTTTGTCCTAGTGGTTGTTTTGTCTAAGATCACAGTTCTAAATTAAACATATTTTTAGGACTCTTGAGCTTTGCGTCAATCCTAAACAGATTTTCCAATAGGTCTTGGTACCTCGATGGGAGACTGCTGCTGCTGATTGCTTCAGTCTGCATTGTTTTTCCTCTTGCCCTTCTTCCTAAAATTGGTGAGTAATTAAAGGAGAGAAGCGAATATTATTCTACTTTAGTAGCAATTACAGTTGAAGACTTTAAAACCTTAATGGGTTATTTATTTATTTAAACTGGCGGGGGGCTGCTGGTGGTGGTGATTACTTAAGTTGTTGTAGTGTGTTCTGCCTTCCAGCCCTGCCTAGTTAACCTATTACTTGGGTTGCAGTAGTATTTTGTCTGCAATACTAAAATAAAATCTTTACAGCAGAACATTAAAGAGCTGCATTTACTTACAGCATGCCATTAGTGGTAAGCCAGTTCTAATTCTGCCCTGCAAAACTACATAAATGATCTGTGACAGGCAGTTGGAATGTTGTTATTCTGAGTCCTAAGCCCCAGATACCAAGCACTGTAATAGAAAACATGCCTAAAATGTAAGGCTTTAGCTGTACATTAGGATCACTTTCCTTATAAATTCTCTTTTATTTTTACTGTTATTTTACAGGCTTTCTTGGCTACACAAGTAGTTTATCATTTTTCTTTACGGTGTACTTTACTCTTGTGGTAAGTTAAAAATCTCTGCACTGCTTATCTTTTTTTTTTCCTTATTGTTTGAATGTTTTCATAAGCCTGTTTTGAAATTAATTGTCTTCCCCTCGCCCCTTAACTTTTTATGTGAAATTTAGAGTTTTCCTTAAGTTCAGTATGTGCTTGCTTGAACAGATTACATTTGTTTTGCTGAGGCTTGGAAATGAGTGTGAACTTCCAAGCACGTGAAAAGATTTAAAATAATTATGTTTTGGACTGGTAAATATAACAATATATTTTTTTTGCTGATGGTGCAGCAAAGGGAGCTGGCACATATATTTTTGTTTCCCTACTAGCAGAGGAATGGAATTCCATTTTCTTAGCTTCTAACTATTACTTACTGCAACTAGTGCAGAAGAAAATTTAATATACTCCAAATAAATTAAATTTACATGTATAATGGAGTGACAGAGTTCAAAAAAAGGCAAAGAAAACTAGAACTTCATTAAGGCAGTTTACAAGATTCATTAATACGTCAATGACCTTATTCTCCTTTCCAGCTGAAAGGAAAAGTTCTTTTCTCTGAGCCATATGGGGGTTTTTGACCCTGATGTTCACCCTCTCAAGGCCCCTGTGAGGTAGATGTTTCCAAATATCAAAAGTGAGACCTGCTAGACAGATCTAAGAGGGAAAATGTGCCTTTAAGTTGCACTTCTTTTCTTCTTACAGGGAAAAAGTATGTTAATGCACATGTGTAATATGTGGTACAACTGAGCAGCTCTCACTTTGTCATCTATTTGAATCTTATTTGTGAGCCTGGCAAAAATGTTCCCCCTCTCCCCTGTCATTCTGGCTTGCATTGACTTGCATTTAATACCTGTTTTACAAAGGGATAAACAGAGTTGAAGGCAAGTTGAACAAACATGCCATCCAGGAGACCAAGGCAATCCATTAGGAACTAAACCATGTGATAAAACCAAACTTCAAAGCTGTCAAAACATCTCCCTAGGGTACCCCTGGAGAGTTGCAGTGTTTGCAGGACCTTGGGAAGTAGTCTTCTTAAGCTGAACATTGAGAAGCAGCCACAGCCTCTCCAGAGTTAATGGAAATTCATTTGTAATATTTATAAATTACCTTAACTTTTGACCTCTCTTCTAAAATTTTAAAAAATTGGGAAAAAAAGGTAAGAAAAAGCACTAACTATAATGACAACATAGGCCTTTGGCTGAAGCTAGTATCAGAGCTTTTAAAACTCATGGATTTCAACGGGAATGTGTATGGATCTCTGAAGAAATCTGTTGTAATGGGTGGATGCATTTGAAAACAACTTTAGTCCTTGGAAAAACAAATGTGTAAGCAAGACTTGTGTGCAAGCATGTCAAGCTGGGATGATTTATACTAGATTTTAGTTTTGATTCTATATCAAAAAAGGGGGTGGAAAGTACTAATGAAGGAGTACAGACTGCTGGATTTCTTATGAAATGGTTAAATTTGTGTGCTTACTCTTTCTTGTTAAATGACAAAGCAGCAGCTACAGTAAATCTGAGGTCAAATTTTGTTAAAGCTGTTATGGGTATTTCAAGAAAACTAATACTCTTGACAGAATATTCTCTATGACTTCTTCAGGCCCTGAAAGCCAAAGGCATTAAATGTGGTTTAGTTTTCATATCTAATTGCTTTGAAGTGGGTGATACGTGCTGTTGAAATGGTGTTTGAGTTTGCACACTGTTAATTTCTGTGTGGCAGATATCTTTTAATTTGTTCCAGAAGAAAACTGTGTTAGTCATATGGAAATGATATAATTATATTTTGCATATACAATAATTCAGTGCCTTTTCAAGTGCACACCATCTGTTCAGCTTTTTGCCAGCAAGCCCCAATTTTACTGCAGCCTGCAGAAAAGAGACATCTTGGTCAGTCTGGTCAGTGACTGCACTGAGCAAAGGGCTGGAGGCTTCTTTGTTCTGTGCTCTGCTTTGGGGCTTGGGCAGGTCACAAATCTCTCTGTGCCTCTGTATCTCTTCCTTTAAAGACAAAATGCGTGTGATCACTTGCAAAAATATTGCATACACTGAGATGAGCTGACCTAGGAGAAAAACAAATATGTATAACTATTAATTCAAAGCCAGATTCTGCGAGATCCTGAGCACTGTTGTTTTTGAGTGTTGAATACTTCCCTAACTTGAATCCTCAAGGAAAAGAAATTGTGATGGTTAAACTTTTTTTGTTATTGCCTTCCTACTTGCTATGTTGATTATTGGTAAAGAGTAAGTCAGATTTTAATTTTTTTTTTTTGTGGATGTGAAGGCAGCATTATTGGTAGCTTGTTCAACAAAAGTGTTAATGATTACTGATGGTATTTTTCTAAATCTCTTGTTTATGTTCCGAGATCAAAACATGTTGCAGATTGGGAACTTGCCATATGTGATGAGTGATGTTATGCACAGAGAGCCCCTCTTTGCTGAGTGCTGTCAGTACTGCTTGGGTAAAAGAGCTCCTGCTTTCCCTCTGCAGGATAGAAAAATTCACTGAGAATATTAGAACACTTCGAGACTCTAACTTTCTTCTTTAGCAATGTTTTTGGTTTGGGTTTAAAATATCCGTTTCCCACTAGAATCTCTCCTATTTTTAAGTTTTTTTCACTTAAACCCAAATGTCAGTTATACTCAAAAGAATGTTTATATGAAATAGGCTTAAAGTTCCAGAGGAAGGTTGTGGTGCCTGCATGACTGCTCAGGTACCTGGGCTGTGCTGCCAGCCTAAAAATCTTTTCCTGTTGGGGAACCTCATTAGACTACAATTGGAAACCAAACAGATTTGAATAATTAAGCAGGTGGGCAAATATAAATGCAGATTTTAAATGCATCTAGTGCATTTTATTTTGTCTTCCAGTTTGGTCTGTTCTTAACCTGTGTTACATTTATTTTAGAAAAATGTTCTCCAGCTTTTTAGGTTTGACTTGTCTGGTCTTCCCTCTGCAATGTTTATATATACCTTCGCTCTTTAGCTTGCAAGAAACCTTCCCCTCACCACTGCCAGGCACATTTTACTTCCCCAAACTTTGCCCTTCAGCTCCATGCCCCTTTTCAGTGCTCAGGAATCTTAGTCCAGCTTTAGACAGGGTTCCCACAAAGCTGATTACTTTGGAGCCTTCAAAGCCTCTCCTGTATTTCCCCTATCCAGGTACCTTTAAATACAACACAGCCCCAAATTATGTTTGAGTGTCCTTGTCCTCTCTTGCACCCTTCCTCGGCTGCGGGTGCAGTTCACATGGCACAGAGGGAGGCTGATGGGCCCGGCCATACTTAGATGAGAACTGATCACTGTTATAGAGCGGTGCCAGTTTAGTGTCAGAAACGTGACTGGAGGATTTTCCCTTGATAATCCTGTTTCACAACGTTTGCAGGCTGCTGTTGAGCAGGCTACCACCAAATTCCACACCTTGAGTTAGTTGTACTTGTGCAATCTAAAACGTGTTATTGCCACAGTGCACTCAGCCTGCCGTGTACCCACAGTTGCCTTTCCCCACATTTTGTCCAGAGGTAACACTTGTTTGCTTCTCCTGGCACTGGTGACAAGAGGGAGCATCTAATCCTCTGGGAAATACCACTTGGCAGCAAGCAAAATGTCATTCTCTGAGCCAGGAGAAGTGCTCCCTTCCATGTTATTCTTCTCGTGAATCAGAGCCTTTAATGAAGTTTTTAATTATTTGCTCTAGGCTTCAAAAGAATTATAACCTCTAAAGCCAGGCAACTACAATAGGAAATTAATTAGAGTGAGGAGAGCAATGCAACTATCATTTTAAACTGGGCTCCTGTAAAAAGGAGGTAACGTTTCTTATTTTAATTTCCCTTTGATTTTCAGCCCTGTTACTTGGCAGTCCCTAAACCAGCAGGGTGTAGCTGAAGGCCCAGTGACATTCTGGGACAATAATTGCATTTATTGTTTTTCCTTTGCTTTCTAGTCCAAACCATATGTTTCTGCCTTTTAAGATTAGCCCTAGGCTCTGCTCTATCTCTGTTAAGGGCTTGTCTACTTAGGGCACGGGCCTGGGATGGCTAGCACAGCAGCCGTTCCGTACGGGAGGCCCTCGGTGTGGAGCCCAGGGAGAGTGAGAGGGGAGTGCTGCTTGTGTTTCAGTGCATGTCAGAGCCCACTGCAGTGCCCCACCTCCATGCCATAAGGCTGCCAGCTGTGCAGAGTGAGCAGCTGGATGGAATGGCACTGACAAGCTTTTCTGTCAAGTCTCCTTCGGGTGGCCTGTCTAGCAGGCAGGCCTGTTAATTTACTGTGGGTGTAGCTCCCTGCTGTGTGTTCCAACAGTCTTGATATTTTAGCTACGTGTATCTAAATGGAAACCTGATTTTTAGGATGTCATTCATATATCAAATATGCTGTCTTTGCAGGTTATGATTAAAAAATGGTCGATCCCTTGTCCTCTACCTCTGAGTAGTGCCATAGACACTTTACAGGTAAAGTGCGCGCTGGTTTGAAGTTCTAATTTTACTAGTAAACTGTAATGCTTTTTTTACATTAACACTTTCAGAATGACTTGCAATTTAAATTCCTTCTTTTATTAATCATCACAGAAACTGAAAAGTTTCATGTCTGTGGTTTGGGCTTATTCTTTCATTATGCCTTTTTTTTGCGTTTATGTTTTACAGGTTTCAAATTCTACTGGGGATTGTAAAGCAAAGCTCTTTCATCTTTCAAAAGAGGTAATCTCTATTAACAATATGCAAACCTAAAGGGAGGTGGTGGCTTTTAAAAAATTGGGGTTTAAACCTTACCCAGGGTAAGCTGTCCTTGTGTAAAACTTATTATGGGCTGCTGAAGTATTTTCTACACTTGCTGCCAAGTGTTATCCAGTCTCACTTTCTAAAAATTTTTTATGTGAAGGCTGACTGTCTAAGTGAGCATTTATGAAAATATTTTGTAAATATGACTAAAAAAGAAAGTAAAACAGATGAAGCAGTGGTCAGCCTCATCATGCAATCAGATCAAGCCAACTTAATATGCCCTCAGCTGGAAGTCAGTGCTACTTGGCTCTGGGTTCTTAGTTCCTGGTAGAGTAGAACAGGTTTCCTGACACTGCCTGGACCTAACCTTAGTTTTTCCTTAACTGAAGCGAATTCTTCAGGCCTAGTGCAATCTTGTGCATCTCACTGGGTGCCAGCTCGGGTATTTGTTAATTAACATGGCATTTACATTATGTCACCACCCATCAAGGCTTGCAGGAGAGGAAGTATCATGTAGCACCCTAATCTCTGTGGGGTGAAGAGGGAGGGAAGAAGGTGAGATGAAATCTGGGATTGCCCTGTAGTGGGATTTAGGAGGGATGTGGTGCATTTGTCTGAAAAAATAAAATCTTCCCCCATCCTCCCAAGAAAAAGGGAAGGGGAAGGAAAAAAAGGAAGCTTGGTCAATGCAAACATGAGACAAATGTTATCTCTAGATTAAAGAAGAATTGGTGCTTTGACCAGAAACATCTACTGTGAGATTCTGGCCTTTTGTGCTTTGAAGAACCTAGGATTCATCTCCACTTCTTTTTAAAGATTAGCTATGTCAGCAGAAAGTGGCATATCTTTACTAGTACAGGCCTGATTATTTCAGCACAGAAGTGTTTGTTATAGTTCAGATTATTCCACTTGGCAATTGCAGTAAGCTATACTAGATGATTCATCTCTTTTATTACAAGTTTTTGGAGTAATATACCACTAATTGCATGGTTGCAACTTTAATTACGTAACTGTCTTAAAATACTAGATGCCAAAGCATGTTATATTTCCTGTTAATATTTTCTGCAATATTTTATACTGTATCCAATTTTTTCTGAAAGAGTAGTAAGAAAATAGTGAAGTCAGAATGAAGGAATCAGTAATTTGACAGGTAGCTATGGATATTAGAATTTGGAAAACTTCTTAGAGAATTTCACAGATGATGCACTGGCTCTGGGACACATCCTACTCTTTCTACAGAAGTACATGGCTTCAGTATAGTTAAATAAGAATCTTCCAGTTTTTGGCTTACAGGCAGCATTACTTCTCCTGATGGTGAAACAGTGAGCTGTGACCACTTGAAGTTACAGGACTTGAAAAGGCTGAATTTTTGTGAAATAACTTAGAGACACCGTTTCTGTGTTGTGGGGCTTTATCTCAAAGCATTAATGTGGAAATGTTTTCACTGAATTCCAACACTGGACTGAATTCTGAATTCATCCAGATATTTTTCCAACCAGCAGTAGTAGCAAACAACTTATAAGATGTTTTCTATTTTAGAGTGCTTATGCAATACCAACTATGGCCTTCTCTTTTCTGTGCCATACCTCAGTCTTACCGATCTATTGTGAGCTCCAAAGGTAATGTATGAAAACACATGCAATATTAAAATATAACTGTTACTTTTTGTAGTATTTTCCCTAAATTAATCTCTAGTTTTTAAGTCAGTGCAATCAAACAATGCAAGGAGCTTTCATGTTTTGGGGAAGTGTACAGTTTTAGTCTGTACTGGCTTTTCCTCTCTTACAGGAGAGAAAAGTAACAAATACAGTCCCATCAATGTCAGTATATTGTCCTGGCCTGGACAATTGGGAGAAAAAAAGGTCATTTGCTAAGGTACTTTAATAGTTAATTTTTATTGCTGTAACTGAATCTGGATTTGGCCATATCTGATCCAGTGGGGTTTTTTGACAGAGATTCTGTTCCTGGCTTTGAATAGATACCATCCTGTATAAATCCAAATTTTCATTTAAAAGATACACTGAGATGTCTAAATTCCCTACAAGATGGGGACAACATTAGTTGTCTGCTTGAAAAGTGCCCTTTTAATTACCAGATTAAAAATACTTTAAAACCCCTTAATTATTAGTGATAGCACAGACCTCACCAAATACTTAGTGACCTTAAATTAGGACAGTGTCTTATGGAATGCAAGGTACTATGTAGATTGTGCTGTGTTTAAACATCTTCAATACAGATTAAGCAACGCTAATTTCCTTTTTTTTTTCCATTTTAGTCCATCCAAAAGGAGAATGCAGAATGTAACTGTCACAGGAATTGGTCTGAGTTTCCTAATTTACTTTATGTCTGCTCTCTTTGGGTACCTGACATTTTATGGTAAGTGTATTCTTCAAGTATTTTTTAGAACAAAGGCTAATGATAAATGATAAATGTATTCTGCCTGGAATGCTTCAGACGTTGATACACTTGAACCCTCAGAAATCTTGCTCCTGTCAAGAGTTGAGAATATGCCCAACACTGCAAAGTATTAAAGTCTCACTGCCTTCTCAATGTGTAGCATAGCTGAACTTTGCAGGGTTTATGCCCTAAAAAGCCACCTAGATGAGATGCTAGTCCCTAAACTGTAGCTGATGGTCTGTTGATGCTCTGCAGTGCTGTGTAATTAGACTAATGATTGGCACTGTATGTTGTATATACTTTATAATATTTTCACTTAAAAGCTGGGAATGGATTTATCTGGTCTGTGAGAAATGTTGAGATCCAATAATACTCTGCTTGTCCAATAAGCTTGAAAGGTCTGTTCCAGGGCTTCAGTTATCCCTTACTAACCCTGTGATAGCTCTAAGTAGCACTGAGGCTGTTGCCTGTTCTGAGAGGAGTTTGACCCCCAGTAAGCCAGCCCTCGTGCTAGGTGGGCATGGAGGTCTGCAGCATGATTTTCCATGGAAAGCTTTATTTGAAAGGATTATACAGAGTGACTCCATTGTGGTACTTTTGTTTGTGTGTAAAGTAACAACAAACTAGAGAACTCCAGAAAAAATTGTCAGGGAACATAAGAAAATGAGAAGGCCTGGACCAGAGAAGTGCCCCTCTAGGTCTGTGTCTTGGCTGCAGTGGAGGGCAGTGACAAAAAACTAGGGAAGGATTTTAAAATTTTAAAAGGATAAGCTTTGGGTTGGGTTTTCCAACACATGCTTCTGGTCTTGCATGCAGTTCCTGAGCCAGAAATGTGTCTGTTTGATCCATGAACTGAACCAAGAAGTGCATGTTTCTTAGAAATGTTGTTGACAGAGTGCTTGATGAAGTAAATGTACCTTTTAATTACCAATCAGAAGAGTGGGTGGGGTATCACACTTGCCCAACCAAATTCTACAGACATATTTCATTTACTGTGGATTTTAGGTGACAGTGTGCTTCAGTTCCAATTCAATAACTCTAAATTTGGGTTTCTAAATACTTCTAAGTACAGTTTTTTAGTTGAGCTTAAACAGAGATGACTTCTGCTGTCTGGCATTCTTGCATTTCCCAAGTGTACAGAAAGATTTCAGACCCCTTATCTACATAGTGGCCTTTTTTTAAAGGTCCTTGGCAGAAGCAGGTGAGTGTCTATTTCATGCAGCAATGTTTGTATCCCGTCACATAACATCACAGCAGGGTGCCTTTTCCTAAGAAATTTGGCTCTGTGTGTCCTGGCGCAATTTTGAGTTGTGTGTTTTGCTCACATAACACGCCTGGTCTGATTGAATGGCCTCTGCTTGCTGATTCTGGAGTAGTTTCATGCCAATGCTGTCACATAAATGCATCACAGTCATCTATGAGGATCCTTCTAATGTCTTCTGAAAACTTACCCTTTCTATGAGATGATCACGTGTTAATCTTTGTTGATTGGAATGAATAAAAATTCTTACAGGAGACAGTAAGGCAGTAACATGAAAGTTCTGATTAGGATTTTCTCTCCTTTCTGAGTGTTTTATAAATCTTGGTCGTGGGGATGAGATTGTGTCTGACAAAGCACCAAGAATATTGGCTTTCAGCATCTAACAATTCCAGATTTTTAGGGAATTTTGTACCTTTTTCCCCAAGAGTAAGTGTATGTCTGAAGATATTCCCTAGATTCTCAGAAACCTTGGAAAAACTATACAGGGAGTCTTGAAGCCCCTAATAGAGTATTGGCCACTATTGCTATTTCTTGACTGTCTCCATGAGGTTTGTTGGAAAATATAATTTTGAGTGCAACTCTGAGAGGGTCAGCAGGCAGTGCAGGATAACCATCTGTCTCCAGATGAAATCTCAATAAGAAGTGGAAAAAAAAAAAAATCAAGGAAAAAAGGAGTAGTCCTGGAAGCTGTCCCAATTCTGGTTACCTTTACTGTCATGATTTCTTTGGGACCAGGCCCTGTCTTGACTGCAGTCTTTTATAGTCTATTTCACTGGGAACATTTTTGGTTTTCTTCAGGCTTGATTTCTTTTAGTAACTCTTAGACTCAAGAGCCTGAAATGCTGGAAGCAACAGTGGAGGTCTGCAAGAGAGTTGTTTTGTTTGGTTGGTTTGGTTTTTTTTTTTCCCCTTGCAAGCTTCTTCTCCTTTTCACTTTTTGGTTGTCTTGTTTAATTAATTTACTTCTTTAAACAGAGAGAGTCTGTTCCCTGTTCCTAAAACACGTCTGAGAAAATATAAAACATTTTCTTTTAAATTGAAAACAAAAGAAGAGTTCCCTCTTTGAAATGAGGCATGTTTCATCTTTCTGTGGTTCAGATGGTTTCTTCTGTTTTCTATGAATTTGAGACTTCACAGGGTGACTGGACTTTGAAACTTTTGGTCCATTCTAAAGTCCAAAAAAGCAGAGTCAAGGTATGCAAATATAAAAAAAAAATCAGGCTATCAGATCACTCTCAGGGCTCTGACTTTTCTGTTAACTTAGTGAAAATTTTCTCTTTGAAAGGACAATAGTCCAAGGTGAAGAATTCATCATTGTTTCATTCCTTTTTGGCTCACTGATGCTAATTATCCTTCTCCGTGCCATCCAGCAATATATTGCTAACTATAGCCAGTGAAGGCACATACACCTGCAGAGTTTTGAACATTTCTTCCTTCCTTAAAATTAGAATTGCAGCTTGAAATTTTACTTTGTGTTTCACTTAATGCTTATGGGGGTGGGGGGAAAGGAAATGCTATTCAGTCAATTTAGCAAAATTTAATTTGTTTCTGGCTTCTACTTCAACCAAAAGATTCTAGTGTTGACTGTTTCAGAGACATAGAACAAGTTTTACTGTACACTTGGGTTCTCAGTGCATCATCTTTCTTTTTCATGCTGTCTCCTTCATATTTGTATCTTCTCTTTAGGCAGCTTTGGCTCTAGCAGAGGCTCTGCCTGGACTTGCCTCCTGAAGTTTTTTCATTTTTCTGAAGATTATGTATCCTACTGCATCAGTAATGCCAGAGTGCTGTGTATCTGCATCCCCCAAGCAGATGGATCCATTTGAATGTCACCTTAAAATGCCTTGCTAATTAACTTAGTTCTCCAATGATTAACAAAGCAACTAATTTGTGTTGTTTTCAGACAAAGTGGACTCTGAATTGCTACAAGGTTACTCCAGGTACCTGCCCCACGATACAATCATCATGACTGTTAGAGCAGCCATTCTGCTTGCTGTGCTCTTGACAGTCCCTCTAATCCATTTCCCAGTAAGTATTCCTGACTGCTCTGAAGCTGGCAGTGAGCACTGGTAACTAATGCTTTGCAGACTGCAAAACTTGAGTCACATCTAGTCTTGTGTATCTTATTCACTTGTCAAGTGATTGATCAAAGACCACATATTTGCATATGTTCCATGAAAGCTCCAAAATAACAACTAACCACTAAGCTAATTTGTGCTCTTGAGACAGATTTCAGATTAAAACTAGCCCACAGCATTGTTTTTAATTTAGAGAATTTAGAACTTCTAAAGTTTATTTAGTTTGATTTTTTTTCACTTAAATTGAGTTTTGCTGACTTGATTTTTCCTTTCTACATGCACGCACCCACACACAAACACACTTATACTTGAAACTCAATTTAATTGTAAATTAAAAACACGTATAGACCTATTTCACCAAACCACCCCCCTACTTTAGCTTATCAGTGTGGTAGAACTGAAAATTCATTCAGTTAGGACGAAAAAAACTGTGCAGGCAAAACTATGTGTGTAGAAGTACTGTATAGATTATGTATCAGCTGGCAACGTGCTGACATTTGCTACCAAGCATGTTCAAAGAGACAAAGCACTATCCCCCAGGCCTTCTTTTGTCCTTCCAAAACAGGGAGGAGCAAGTAATTTCTTAAGACTAATGGCCATGTGATAAATCTTGCTTTAATAATGTAATAAATTACATTCTACACTACAGAGAGACAAAGCACTAAACTCTTACTAAGCTTTTGGCATTTTGATTTTTAAAACATTCTTTCACATCTGGAATGATGTAATTCTGAAGGTTATGAAACTGAGATAAGATCAAAAAATACGTGTATATATGTATTTACCCACACAATGTTTGTCTTTGTGTTGTGTAGGCAAGGAAAGCTGTGTTGATGGTATTTTTCTCTCATCTTCCTGTGTCGTGGATTTGCCATATCCTTGTCACCTTAACACTGAATGCAATCGTTGTTTTGCTTGCCATGTATGTGCCAGATATTAAAAATGTATTTGGAGTAGTTGGTAAGTTCTTGTGGTGGTTGGTTTTCTTGGGTTTTATTTGAACTTCAAGAAATTCAGTAGATGATTCTGTAATGTACTTCAGTCTTCTCTACACAAAATCTTACTTTCTGTTTTTTAAAGGTTCAACCACATCAACATGTTTGCTTTTCGTATATCCTGGACTATTTTATCTTAAACTTAACAGAGAAGACTTTATATCACCACAGAAACTTGGGGTACGTTTTCTTTTTCTCATGTGCACTAATAATATTTAAACAGGCTGATTTTAAATGCATTTTAATACACAGTGGAGCACACAGTTCGAGGTGCAAAGTTCTTGTTTCCATTGCAGCTCACCAAATCTCTGAGCATTTTCTTTTATCCTTCATGGTAGCTCTGGTCTTTCTGAAACTCCTTCTTCACCAGAGATTTTTGGCAAGCAGAGTCTCTGTGTGCCAGGCCCTTGATCTGAGTATGTGCTTTTCCCTGTAGTTTTCAGATGTTGACTTTTAATCCAATTTCTCCTCATATTTTACGCGTTACTCTGCTGTTGTCTGGGCAGCTGGGACAAAGCTAAACTGCATTTAAGTGAAACAGGTTTTATGCTTGTTTTCTATGCAAGCCTTCTCATAAACATCTTTTTGTTCTTCTTCCTTTTTTTTTTTTTTTTTCCCTCTTTGTGATTTCTGATTTAGTGTAGTAGGTTAAGTTCTTGTTGTAATTTTGGCAGGAGTCTGCTTTTTGCACTGTAACTGTCTTAATCTTAACCACTGCTCAGCAGAAGAACTTCATGGCAGTGGCCAAAACACTGACAAACTGTTTATGCATAGTCTTTCTGCCATTCTTATGATTCATAGTGCTGCTCTTGTATTGACAAAACAGGGAATCTGAAAGAAAACCTAATAATGATGCCCTCTGACAAGGCCCTAATGGCCTTGTTATAAATCAGCAAGCTACTGTCTCTTGAGCTGTGGTTTTATTATCATCTGAATATTCAAAAATGTAAAGAATCCATTGTAATTTTAATTGCATTTTGAGTGAACAACAAATTCAGCTTCTCAATTTGTTTAGAGTTATAAAGGGTGAATTATTTTTTGCAGATGGACAGTGTGAGCAGGGAAGCCAGACTATTCCAAAAGTTCCCAGTGAAACTGTCCCAGGCTCAGTTTAGTTTCCCACTAAGCAGATACCTTGTGTTTGAAGACTGAATAACTTGGAACATTACAGGTTATTTTAAAAGACATTATACCTGTTCTTACAGACTTTCCATCATCATTATTCATGAGCCTTGGACATGTAAAATGCTTCTTTCAGCAAAACATTAATTTTTGCTTTTCTTTCTTCACAGGCATGTGCCTTGGTTATTTTTGGCATTTGTGTTGGCCTTCTCAGTTTGGTTCTAATAATTTTCAATTGGATTGATCAATAACAGCCTATTGACACTGTCTAAACTGAGCTCCAGGAGGACAGCAAGAACCAGAGAGGTGCCAACACTACTGCAGTGAGTGCTGGCCGTCCTAAAGAAACACTGACCACAGCTGCCTACAGAAGAAATAATGCTCTTTTCAACTACATTAGTACTGATCCTTCTTTTATATTGAGTCACTCTCTTCAGTTACTGGACAATTAGTCTTTGCCATTCTAAAATACGAGTTTTTAATGATGTAACAATGATAAGTAAAGAGGTCTCTTGAGAATTTCTGCAATGCAAAAATCGTTTAGGGCACATGGTGAACGAAAGTAGAAACTTGAAATAACTTGTCCTTTAAAGACAACAAGGTGAACAGACATTGCATCAGTCATTATGTGCATATTGTGATATATGCACTTAGGATAATGCACATTATCCTGATCCTTGAAAGACTTCTATTGCTTGAATAATTTCCAAAATTTCAGCCAGTTCACATTAAGAACTTGTTGATTCCAAGTGTTTACCCTAATTTATCCTAAGATGGATTCAGAAGCCAACTGCCTTAGCTCAGTTTAATGGGCAGGTCATGATATTTGTTAATTGTTTTCCAAAATACAGTTTTTCTGTGTCAGCACACTTGAATCATACTGATGTAATTTTAAATTAGCAGGCTTTGCCCATCAAGCATAATTGCTTTTGGTAGCATTAGGAAGTATTTCCATTCTGCAGTTAATATAGACTTTTTTCAATTAATAGCTGCTTTTGAATACTACTCAATGTACCTCAGTATTCCTCCCAGTGAAAGACTTTTTTCTTTTCCTCTCTTATTCCCATTTTTACCAATGTTTCAGGTTTGAACCAAAGTGTTTCTATATTTTATGTTCTGTTGTGTGTCAGAGAAGATTTGGGCTGGAAAGGTGAAAATCTGCCTTTGTTGAAGACAAAGGGAAATTTTACATTCATAGAACCCTGATTTTACCTCAGATCTCTATAAACTTCTATGTAGTCTTTTATAATTCCTTCTATTTTTAATCCCCTAAATGTGAATGCAGTTTTCAACACCAACTGGGCTTTCTTGAAAATGGTATTGAGTGCCCATAAAAAAAGTTCCTCTTGTTAATAGACTGAAAACAGTGGCTGATACCATGGTGAGATGTTTAACATTTGTTTCTATCTGGTGGGATCTGATGGCTTTAAAGTGGCCTTATCTCTTCAGAGACTTCATGCCCTAAGGAAGCAAAGCCTGATTGAATGTGCTGGATCCTCTCCTGTCTAATAGGGAGGAACAGCAAATAGCAGAGTTGGGATCACCTTCTCCATTCCTGAGCTGACAAACTAGGATTTCTCATGCCAGCAGATCACTTGGCTCTCTCAGGATCCATAAGACTCTTTTCATTTTTGATAGATGGCCTGAAGGCACCCAGGTGGTGCAGGTTAGTACTGCTTCAGAAATCCTTTTTGTTTGGAAATACCCTTCTGCTTAGGAGTTTAATCTAGAAATAGGCATGTGTGGTGTGGCCAGGGAACTAACTCAGAAGTTCTGGTAGGATCCCAAAGAAGAAGATCCCTGGAAAAGATTGCAGTTATTTTTATAATCAAGGTTCTAGCAGAGGTTTCAAATAGTTTGGCAGTACCAGAAACAGCACATCCACTCTTGGCCAGGAGCTCCCAACCCCGCCTGTGGCACTGGCAGTGGCTTCTGTCAGCATGGTTTACCCAGCAGAAAACCAAGGTGACCACAAGATGTGACATGTTATCTGCCTAAAAAATGAACTTGTCTTTATTCTTCCAATTTAAACTTTAACTCCTGATAACCAGGTGTAGCTGCCTGTGGTTGCCCTCTGATAGCTGTGTCTCATGGGCTTTGTTACACTGCAGGGATTCAGATGCTCATGGAATCTCTGGCACAACTGTAAAAAGCTAAATATATACCTTGTAAAAGTGTACCTTATGTAAACAGTGACAGCTGCACATCAGGAAGTGGTTTTCTGTCTGACTGAGCCAAAACTTCTTTGGACAACAGGAGATCTTACATTGATGAGAATTAACTCAGGGATTTTTGTCAGAAACTACAATTTAGGGGCTGTATTTATTAAAAATTTCATGGAAATTGTTTCTCATTTGTTGTCTGCTCTTGTAGCGTACTGTTGAGTAGTACTGGTAGAACATCACTGCAGTCACTTTATTTTAAATGCTAACCAATAATGCTTAACTCTGAATACTCAGATAATCTGCGAGGGGACAGAAAGTTAGCAAAGCTTTGCTAAGCTTTTGCTCTTCTCTCCCTGAAAGAGCTGAGTCTTGCTGTGCACTGTAACACATTTTTGTAATGCTCTGTTGCCCTCAGGGACTTTGGTTTGTGTGCATCATCTTCAAAATGTGATTGAGAAAATACCTGAAATACAGTGTTAATTTTACAGTGGATTCCTGTAGTGCTGCAGAAATCACTACAGTACTGTTTTTAATCCCTGGATATTATTCTAACTAGCCTGGCTATTAACTGACTATCCTGGTAGGTAGACTTTGGAATGATGAAGTCCAGCATATGAAGTTAATACTTGGTGAGGATGAATGGAAGCAATTCACAGCTCTGCTGAGCTCTATTATTACATTTTGGCTGTGGTGCAGGAAGGATAGCACAGGGGGTTTACAGAATGCCTGTTACCTTTCATCTGAAAAAGAATTAGAAATGCTGCCACTTCTGAGTTTCTATAATACACAACTTAAAATATGGAGGAAGGGAGAGAGGGGCAGAAAGAGAAAGAACTTATATTGCCAAATTTAGAAGAAGGTAGGAGTGTTGTCCACAATGAAAAACCAGAGTGAGGACACTTATTTTTATCCTTCTCATCTCCCATGGCTGTTCTGTTCATTGTGTCTCTCCAGGGTTTTCCTAGAATTGCACACTACGTGAAGTTTTTGAGCAAAAGAGGCCTCCAGTCTGGAACTCTCAGCCCTCTCAAATGCTGACAGATGTTTTCTTCATTATTCTCACATACAGATATTTTTTCTTCCGCATTTCCAGATTTATAAATTTCAGTGATTCTGCTTTATTACCTGTCATTAGCATCTTCCATCCTTCTTTTCTAAAGGCTTGACAGGAATGGATGAAGGGACCCACAGCATTTCTGAACTCACTTGTAAAGGTTCCCTTTTCACAGCTGAGCAGGAAGGATAGTGTAAGAGATGAGAAGTAATTGGTTGCCTTTGATTTATTTTCTCTTTTTCTCCTATTTCCATTCCTTGTCCATTTGAAGGCTGCTCAAATTTCAGGTGGACTGTGGTAAGCTGGATGTGGAGAGCGTTTTTTGTAACCAGCATGGCAGCAAGGAGACTGCCAAACAACAGTGCTCAAACCCAGGATTATTGTAGAACTCCTTTCCTAGTTAGATTTAATTTAACACTTTACCTGAAATTGTTGTTTTCCACTTGACTTAGATGTTGAAACCATTCATTGTAGTTGCTCTGCATATGGAGAAAACTTTTGACAAGTTTACTGTTACTTCCAGTGGGAGAGAATTTTCAGTGTAATTAAAGTGCTGTGTAATTTCTACAGGTTGTGGTGGTGGTCTTGGTATTTGTGTGCTTCAGTAGTGTTCATCCAGCCACGCTTCATGTGGAAATGGAATTCCCAAAAGAAATTAATAATGATCTGGATGTAACAATTGCCCAGCTCATGTCAAACCTGTGTGTTGTACAAGAGATTTTTTTTTTTTTTTTGGGTTCTCCTTGTCTCAGGTTCACTGTGGAACAGCCAGGGTGTGTTCCAAAAAACGAGCAGCAGGTAATAAAGAACAGTATTTGTCTAACTCATGCTATTGGCATCTTTGCTTTGTGTGTATTGTGCCCACTCAGTGAAACAACCAAGTGTTGTCTCTGCAGCGGTGCTGCTGCTACCCCAGCTCAGGCTGGGGCATTGCTATTGTCTGGGAAAGTCATAATTCTTAAAAATCATTTCTGGTTTGGTGGTTGTAGCAGCATATTTGTGCCTTTCCACATGTTCTCCTTTGGCTGCAGTTGTGTGTGATCCCCGCTCTGTTGTGCAGGTGATGTTTTGCAGCACCCAGCTTGAAATGTTCCCCACTGGGGCTGGCCTGCTCCCACTGATGGATTTTACTCCTTGGACTGTGCTCTCCAAAACACCAGGATGCAAAAAGTGGCTTGTCCAACGAGAACTGCAGTTATTGTCCCAGGTGTTGGTCCAGGGACAGCAAACCTGCCTCTTCTGCACTGCTCTGGTTCCCTCTGTAAACACGAGGCAGCAGAAGTGGTCTCGGAGGCTGTGGCTGCACAGCTCCATGCTGGCACTGCTTCGAGGATGCAGGGAAAGGGTGACCAGCTGGCCTGGCATTGCAGAACAGGGTGGAAAACTGCTCATGGGACCCCTTTGAGACAGGCTTTCTTGTGCAGCAAGGTGAGGGTCAGTGGTGGGGACAGACCATTTTGTTAGGGGGTAGCAGCAAGAGGAATGCTGGCTGGCCAGGAGGGGCTCTGCATACATGGATGTGCTTTTTGGCTGTAAATCACAGTGCTGTCCAATAGCTGTGTCCTGTGACTACAGCTCCAAGCACTTTAGCAAGGTCTAAGGGAATTCTGAATATAAGCAAACGCAGGAAAAAACATCCTTGTGCTGCTGGCTTGATTCCAGAGCTGTAGGAATGCTCACACACGTGGAAATGAGTATCAGCACCCCTATTTAACGGTGTGTGCCCCAAGTGGAACTGGCACCAAAGAACACAAACCTCGGCGTTTTCAATTCATGCAGAATTCTGTCCTGTGCTGCACTGGCTGCTCAGATGTGTTTTGTTGCTGAGTGTGTCCTGTCCATGCTCAGCCTTTCTCCTGCCTCCAGCATCACTGCTGCACGTCAGAGGTTTGTGCCACAGCCGCACGACCCAGGAGCTCCCTGCACCTGGTTTGAATTTAAAGCTCGTTTACACATGATGTCACACTTTTATTGTCAGCCCAGTGAAGGTCAAGACAGTTCATTTTGGGAAGGTTTGCATTGAACCTTTACATTACTGCTATTAATGCCTTCCCCATCTGATTTATATTTCAGATGTTGGGCATGATGTAATTGAAGTCACTGGGTATCTGCGATGAAGGGGAGGTTGGTGCAGTGGCTGATCAGCCTGGGCTGCAGAACTGCTTTTCTTGAGACAGGGTGGAAATTCCTGCTCCACGCATCATGTAGCAAATCAGGGATCTGGCCAAGGAGAGTTAACGAGCCCTGGAAGCTCGGGGCGGTTGTTCCAGTCTGTTGCCTTTCAGGAGCCCGTCTGGCCGCTCCACAGACCAAAGTGAGACAGTGTTCCTGGGAGCCTGTTCTCTCTGCCCTCCCAGGTAGCTCCACTTGATAGTGGGATTTACACGCAGGGATGGAGAAAAGATTTGGGATGTGGTTATGATGGCGCAGAACCCGTTGGGCTGGAGTTGAGGGCCATGAAAACCTCAGGCCTTATTCTCACCTCTGGTCACGCTCTGCTCTTTCACTGTGCAGTAGGCCAGAAGTGGGGCTTTAGTGCAGCATTTCCCCAGCTGGGTTTGTGCAGCTCGTGACTGCGAATCTCCTGTAGGAAGGGTTTAAGGAGTCTCTTACAGCTCCTAGAGTGTTTTATAGCTTCCTACAGGTCTGGCTTTGGGATGGCCCCTGGGACGCACGTTTAGTGTTTTGCTCTGTGTTTCGAGGAGCAACTTCCCTCCTTGTTGAAGGGAAAGATGAGTGAATGCATGGGGTTTATTTGCTGCTCAGTTCAGACTTCTACAATCCCCTTCTCTTTCTCCAAATATAAACACCAATATTTGGGCCAAAACAGTGAGGCAGAATCAGCTGCATGTTGGTGGGTGCAGAGACAGCCTGGGCAGAACCTGTGCCAAGGGGATTCCTGCTCATCCATGTGTGTATGGCACTGGGGCAAACTTCTGGAATAACACTGAGTTCCTTCTCTTGGTCCATTTTAATTGCTGGCCATTGTGTGGTCATAGGAGACTCCTCATCCCTGAGCTCTGGGTAGGAGTGCGGCAGCATTTCCACTGTTGCTCACTGACTAGGTGCTGACCAAACCCTTCAGCACTGAAAGTTCAGAGGTGCAGGGAGCTAGAGATGAAATCAAGTGGTGGGTGAGGGGGCAAATGGAGGGCCTGTCTGGAGGTGGCCTTGCTCAAACAGGGAGAGCTGAGGTCACTAGAAGGCTCAACCTCTGCCCAGGTCCAGCAGGGAGTTATGGCCTCCACTGCCCTTCTGCTGTTGTCGATGTGTTTGAGTACAGGGTCACTGCACACATTTATCTCAACAGCAGTATGTGGAATTTATGCCCCAAAATTGCTGCATCTTCAGAATGTTGGTCTTTTTACCCCTTCTGGATGTGGGATGTGTGCTCTTCTCAGGAGCAGTGCAGCATAGTGAATTCCTGCTTGCAGACAATGACTTGCCAGGCTCTAGGAATGGAAAGGTGTGGAGCTAAAAGCCCTTTCAGTTGATATTTATTTATCAGCCCTGTCACATGAACTTGGCCTGCTTTGGATTTAGTGGGCACAGAGACCAGTGAAGAGCAAACAGAGCCATTCCCATTGCACTTTGGGCTTGCCAGTTGTTACCACATCACTTCCCAAGGATCAGAAAAGGCTTGAGATGGGCATGAGCAAGAACAGTTACACAACCAGTGGTACCATCAAGGGCAACCAGGCCTCATGCACAAGTGATCACCACATGGGATTAGGGAGAAAGGCCCATGTGCCAAGGGACACCATCCCACAAGGTGCACCCTGTGAGGTCCACGATGCTCCCTGGCAGCCACAGTGAAACAGGGAGCTGCATGGATTCAGTCATTTTTAGTGTTTGTCAGAGTGTCACTGCTGGAGCCAGCTCAAAAATTGTTGTTGAAATGGCACAGTTTTCCTTTTGGTATTTGCTGGCACAGTTTCCGTGGCTCTTTACAAGTTGTTTCTTCTGGAATCATCTGAGCAACAGGAACATTCATCTGGTCCTCTTCCAAGGGGAGATTACTCGAATTATGGTGGAGAGACATTGTCTTGGCCTGGCTGCCAAATGTTAGCCAAAGACATTTGTCTTGCCAGTCCTTAATCTGGCAGTTCAATTTGGCAGGTCGGAAGCCAAGGAATGACGTTTCCCCAGGGAATGCAAAGCCTCGGGCTTGCATGGAAACTATGGACAGATATTTTTTCCCCCCTACAAGTTCTAAAAGTTGATATTTGACCTTCTTCCAGCCCCTGAAGCTGTCCCACCGGGGCTGGTGCCTCGTGTTTGCCATGGCTTGTCTAAACAAGGCCGATCCCTTTGAGCAGAAGTGTCGCCGCACATTCTCCAGCGTGCTGCAAAGGGGGAAACATTTGGCTTTAGCACTTCCCTGCCACCTCTTGCTCCCACTGCAGGCGTGGAATACAAACACGAGGGTTTTAGGGGTCCCGGGAGAAGCCAAGTGAAATTCCTTGCTTTGAAATGGACGTTAATGCCGAGAAATTGAGTCTTTAACAAGCGTAATGCTGAGAATAAAGAAACTCCACATCCATTCATGTTTTGATAGCTCAGTATTATCCATTAGGCACTATGCGTCTGGGATTCAGGGGACTGTGGAACAATCTATTGAATGGTGATTTTGAGCTGTTTGAGGTTTTTTGTACATTTTAGCCCCAGCTTTGGTTTGTGTGATTTACCTCTCCTGGCTTCAAGGAGAGTTGGATCTGTCCTTTGAAGGTGTTTTCTTAAGAGACCTTTCCACTGTGAAAGGGTAGTGGGGCAGTGTTGACCATGTAAATCATTTTGGAAGTGACTTATAAAGTACTTAATTTGCCTTCTGTTAAAATGTCTTGTCTCTCCAGTCCTTCCAACTTGCTGTTAAATCACCTGTTGGGAAGCTGAGGATTGAAGTCACTTTCTGTGCTGCAGAGGGAACGTGCTTGACTGAAAGGTTGAAAAAAGCAGGATCCAATGGATGTTGCCTGGAAAAATATGAGGTTTTGTTGGTAATTTTGTGAATTTAAAAGCTCTTTGTCCTCTTCCAGCCCAGGGGCTTTGAGTGATGATAAAGGGCATAAGCAGGTGATATGGGCACCTGATGGTCAGTCCCTTTTCCTGGTCACATCCTGTGGCTCAGAAAGTTTAGGAGCCCAAATGCCAGAGGCTTTCAATGATGCTGGAATTTTCAGGATCCAGCCCCTGAAGAGGGGCTTCTTCTGCCCAGGCTGGACTTTGACGCAACCAGGCTGGTTCTGGAGCAGCACAGAACTGCTGTAGATTGCTGCAGCTGCAGAAGTCAAAGCTAAAGATCACCAAGGCACGGAAATTCCCTGGCTCTTCTGTTCCCCAGGGAAGGAGGAAGGTGGCTGAGAGTGAAGGGGAGGAGGGAGGGTTGTCTCTTGAAATTGTGTTTTGCCAGTGTGGAGCAAAGTGTCTATCCAAAAGCATGTGGCACCACCCCTGCTGTGCAGAGGGTCTGTGGGGTTGGGGGGGGACAGCAGCCCCTCTGCTTTGTCACCCTCTGTGTCTCAGCTGCCTGTGCCTCCCTGTGGTGACTGTCTGGTTTGCCCTCACCCCCCACAATGGTCCCATTGTGGTGACCCATCTTGGAGCCTCAACCTCCTCCTTCAAGGAAACCAGAGGAGAGCCTGAGGTCAAAGCCCTTCTGAGCTGGCCATGTCACACTCGCCTGTCCCCAAGGGTCTAGGAAAGCCACAGGGAGTGGCTCAGGGGGTGGGAGATGCTCCCAGGACCAGCACGGCCCCTCCCAGCCTACATCAGAGATGACTCCACCAGCATTAATGTTGGGATTATTTAACCACTGTCACTTCTCTGGGGACCAGACAAAGTTGGCCATCACCACCCTCTGTGACAGGCACATTGCATGGGCAGAGCAGTCATGGGGTTTTTGATGCATCCCAGCAGCTCCAGCTGGTTTGGCCTCTACTGAGCTTCACTGAGCCAAAAAAACTTTGGCCAGCAGCTGTGGGCGCTGCCTCCCACCCAGCCTTGGTGTGGGGACACATGTGGGGCTCAGGGATGGCTCTCCAGGAGAAGATTCTGGAGCGAAGCAAACCTTACCTCCAACTTTCTTTACCATGTGGGGAATGTTTGCTTCTGCCAACAGTGATGAGCAAAACTGAGCTTCACCTGAGGCCATTGCAGCAAGTTTTTGACCCTTCCCACCCAGATTGGTCTGGTTATAGACTCATCTTTTCTGGTTTAATTGACACCACAGGTTGCTGGAAGGATTTCTAAAGTGAGCCTGAAGAGCAGCAAGTGTCATTGTCAGGAGCTGCTGAGCAAGCACAGAGTTTAACAGGGCAGCACAACTGTTTTTCCTTCTATTCTCTGCAAAACAAGGTGGGATCACAAGCAGTGAAGAGAGCCATTTGCTGAACCTGCAGATCTATTTTTACTCCCCTGCTCCATAATGTTCCAAGAACAATTTTTTTTAGTGCACAGCAGGGTAGGAAAAAACTCGTGCAGATGGCATCTCTGCTATCCCCATTGTGCTGGGAGGAAAGAGGCAGCTGCTTTGCTGACCTGTCACTTCCATGAACCCACATTCCAGGTACGGGGGCCATTTGCTCATCGAGGTTTGTTTGACGAAATGGCCACCAGGGTTTATATTTAGATCCTGCCTGTCCTGCCAAGCTCTCTTAAATTCTTGTGAGTTGAATGAAGTCGGAGGGGGTGGGAGGCGATCAGTTTGAAAAATAGAGCTGCTAATCTGCGGGTGCCTCGGGGAGAGCCTGTGGGATGCCCCGTCACCCCTGGGGCTTTGAGCATCCCGCTGGGAGGGGGAAGCAGCTGGTGCTCCCATGCTGGCCCGGAGCTGTGGGCTGCTCCACAGAGGCTGTGGCCACTGCTGGAGTGCCAGGGAATGGAGTGATGGGGGAAGGCTGGGAGGAATATTTATAGCTTGTCTCAGCGCTGGGCCTGGGGCGATCACCATCCTGAGGTTGTGAAGGGCACAAGTGTTCAGGGCAGCTCCCCAAGGACAGCAGGATGCAGGGATCAGGAGCGCCAGTGTCCCAGTGGTGAGGGCAAGGGCTCTGCTGTGCAGTCTCTCGCCAGGGAGAGACCCCAGCCCCTCCATCAATGGGTTTAGAGTAGAGCAGCAGAAAACACCTGGGGCTGGGGGGACAGCTCGTGGCTGGGGATGGCCAGTGGGTGACCCCAGCCCCCACCAAAGCCATCCCTTGGCTCGGGCTGGGCTCCTCAGGCACCTGTGGAGTTCTCTGTCCTGGCTGGCACCACAGCCACACTCTTAGCACCTCCCCTCTTTATCCAAGCTGTTCTTGAGGATTGCAGCTTCCCTTGGATTGTGCTTCTTTGGTTTTATGCCAGACAACCTCACCAAAACAAAAGTTTTGAGGTGGGAAAACATTCCTTTTGCCCCCAGCACCATCACAGTGGGAAAAGCCCAGAGCAGCCCCAGCCCTGCAGCCAGGCTCCTCAGTCCCTGAACACCTGCTCCCTTCCCCTGGAGATTTTGGGAAGTGACCAACAGGGGCTGGCTGGATTTGATGTTAGTTCTTGTGCCTGCCTTGTCTCAACAATAATTCTTTCTTTCTGAAAACATGTAGAGTATGTTCCACCTTTCCTTGAACAGAACAGATTATCTCCTTCAGAATTCAAGTGTCTGCTTGATACTGATGTGTTTTTTTGGTCGGTTTTCTTTTATGATCCCATGTCTGTTCCAAAATCTGATTCCAGACAGAGTCCCAGGGTAAGCAGCATTACTGTGCCACATTGCCAATTTTCACCACTTCAGTAGGAATTTCAAAAATTAGCAATGCCTGATCATCTTATAGAGATTGTATGCTCTAAGGTTGTGCTAGCAGCCAGAGTTTAATGTTTTAAAAGAAAAAATCCTTTTATTTCTTGTGATTGTATACCAGATCTGGGGCACACAATAGCTCAGCCAAGGTATACTCAACATAGTGTTGTGAAAAACTTCACGGTGCTTAACGCTGGTTCAGGAGCAGAGCTTGGAGCTGGCTCAGGGGGTGGGATGCTTGGATTTGGTGAGGTCTTTCAGCGTCCTTTTCAAATGAGATTTGAATGATGAGCCAGTGAGGGCAAGAGAGGTGCAGGGCAGGAAAATACAGTAGGTGATTCCACAGAGAGGGGAGCACATTGCTGGGCAGAGCTGAGCACACCCTCCTTCTGCTTTCAGGGAGCTCTGTGTGTGTGTTTCTCCTCTGGCAGAGTAAAGATACCAAGGCTGCTTCCCCATGGTGATGCCAGGGGCTTTGGGAGGGCTGGGTTTGGGTTTGGGGAAGACGAACACCGGATGACTTCCCAGAGGCTGGTTCTGCAGCACATGGGCCCTCAGCAGCCACTGCCTGCCAGCCGTGAGGTTTCCTTCCTCAAACTGGACTTTGTTTGCTGCACGGGGATTATTTGACTCTCCAGTGATACATGCCTCATTCACTTTGATTTTTGGCCAGCCCTGCTGGCAACTCTTCTTTCCTCCCAAGGGAATGGGTACAGGAGACATTTCTCTGACAAAATTCCCTGTCTGTCCCTGTGTGCCAGGCACCTGTCTGCCCTAAGATTCCCCAGGGTACACACGTCCGGGAGCCACGGCTTTGTTCTTTGGGGATGTCTGGCTTTGATCTCAGCTCAAATTCCTCCCTTCCTCCTCCTCCTCAGGCTGCCAGGCCCAGCACTGGGCCTGGCCAGGTCTGGAAGTCCTGGGCAGATCTGTCTGAGCTGTCAAAATCCACACCAAGCTGTGAGTCCTGTTGCCTTTGCTGCTTTCTGCCGTGAAATGTATTGATATCTGTATACACCAGTGAGTCACTCCAGGGTGCCCTTGCAGTGGAGATGTAGCACCTGCTGGAGTGGGCACACAGTTCCCTTGAGTTTGGCCACGGCCAGTTTCCACCCTGGAAAAGGTACACACTATGGACACACCTTGCTTTTCTCTAACCTACAGGTAGCCCAGTCTTTTCATAAATTCTGATATTGTTAAAGATGTGGGTAAAATGTGCTTTTTCTCTTTTTTTTCTGCAGAGTTTTCAGAGTTACTTGTCTGTGCACTTTTGCTGTTGATCCAAGCTGATCAAAGATCTCTGTAAGATCTGCTTGGTGGTGGGGAGAGTCCTCTGCCGTTCTACTTGCACTCCAGGATCCAGGGAAATGTTACCCAGAACTTTCTGAAAGACTTGGCTTCTTGTAAAGACTTGCATCAGAACATCTCAAACCCAGAAGGAATAATTTCTCAAATACTCCAGGGAACTGAAATCCATGGGAAATGATGGAAGTTTATCTTGAACCCATATGTTATCGGTCAGATGTTGCTGCTCCTGCAATGCCCAGAGTTGCTGGTAGTGTTGCTGGAACAGTAAGACCAGGGTGTCCTTGATATGTCTGCTTGGCTCAGAATTCCTTAGTTGTCTGCACTGGTGTCTGTGTCATAAATTATTTTGAGGGATTCCCGGTAAACTTTGAGGAAACTGCCACTTCATTAGTTAAAATACAACTAAGTAATGAGCTTATACAAGGCTGCCTCAGGTAAAACCATGTGTCTGCTCACAGCACGAGTGAGCCTTGCAGGGAATTGGGATTTCAAGAATGACTTTGAGGCACGTTTCAGCCTCTGGTAACCATGACTAAAGTTGTTCTCTGACCATTCCATCCTGATGTGGCTCATGCAGAGCACAGCTCGTATCATAGAATTGTTTGGGTTGGAAGAGGCATCAAAGCCCACCTTGATCCAGCCTTCTGCCACGGGCAGGGGCACCTTTCACTGGACCAAGCCCCATCCAAACTGGCCTGGAACACTTCCAGAGATGGGGCAGCCACAGCTTCTCTGGGCAACCTGTGCCAGTGCCTCACCACTTGTACAGTCAAGAATTTCTTCCCAATGTCTATTCCAGGTTTCCCCTCTTTTATTTCAAAACCATTCCCCTTTGTCCTGTCACTGTCTGCTCACATAAAACGTTCTCCCGTATCATCTCAGCTTGGCCAATTCTGCCCCTTGGCCTGGCAAGGGAGGTTGGACAATGAAACCCTTGGAAACACCCACACTGGCAGCCCTTTGTACATCCAGGATGGAGTATGGCTGTGCCTTTATATTCCCATGAATAACACAGGAGTGAGAGTCGGTCTCCCTCTCACAGGGTGCCTTTGCTGGAAGGAGAGTGTGCTCTTGGGCTGCAGCAGCCTCTTCAAGGTCCTCCTTATGGAGGATGGGGAACACTCACCACTGGGAAACACTGCAAATGCTACCGAATGCTGCCAGAGCTTTGGTGGAGTGGTTCTGCTGCTACTTCCATGGAGCCATTGGCTTTGGCTTAAAAATGCAAGTCTCTACCTCTGCATCTCCTAGTTCAAATATCACTCTCTGAACTGTCCACCCAGAAAAAATGTGGTTTGTTCTTCAGTGCTCTTGCCTTGTCCAGCCGTGAGCAGCAGCACATGGCACAGACACTGCTGGGGCAAAAAGGCTGAGGTTTGCTTTTATTCCAGGTCAGGCACGTTTGCCATGTAACCTTGCCAGGGGAATATCTCCCCTGGAATCGCTGAATTTGCTAATACATGAGGCCTTTGTGCATAGGTGGTGTGCTGAGGTTGGTGCCCTGTGACTGGCTTGTTCAGCGCAATAAAAATATATTGGGTTCTTAAGGTGTTGACCAATGGGTTTGGGAAACAGATGATTGATTCCCACAGCTGAGAAACAGGGATTGTAATATGTTTTGCCAGAGGAGACCAGTTTGACGGATGAGTTCATTTAAGGATTATGCTATAGATAGAGCTGTTGACAGAATGAATTTGTTTTTATTTTTCATCAGTAGGTATAACACAAAGCAGAACTAATTGAAAGTAGTTTCCTTGTGGCATCTGGTCGTGCTTCTTGCTTTAAGTCTTTCACACACTATAAAATTACACCAAGGGCTTTTCTCCACTCCCATTTGCATTCCAAGTTTTCCATCACTGTGTTGCGCGTGGGTTCCCAGTGTGTCAGACACGTTGGGAAGTTGCAGACTACACAAGAAATGGAGCTGGACCATCATTAATTATTGCTTGAATGTTCTGGTGCGCATCACAAATCCACACTGAGGTGTTCTCACCTCAAAGCTGATAGCAAAACTGACACATGAACACCTTTAAAGATATTTTTGGTGGTGTTTTAAACTGTGACCTGTGCTAAATATGATTCCTATGCAGAATGATCTCGTTCTGAGTAAGGCCCAACCCTGGAAGGTGATTATGTTTACCCAAGGAGGTGTTCTGAACTTGAAGGAAGGTGTTGACTTAAGTTCTGGAAACAGCTTTTCCAATCAGCCAGAGAGAACAAATCCCAGGGTTTCTTCAGGGATTTGGCTTGCTGCTTTCATTGCTCTCTTGGTTGGACTGTTATCGCCTGCTGGCTCAGGCTGGGCGATGGGAGCAGAGACTCAGCTCCCCGAGTGCCTCCTTCAGCTGTTTGTGGTCATGTCTGTGCTGAGATCATGCAGGCTGTCAGGGTAAAAAACTGGGCTCTGTAGTTCAAACCTGTCCTACAAATTTGATCTGTGGGTTTTGGCTTGTTTTTTTTTTCTTCACTCTCTTTCTTTTCCAATTGTGGCTGAATAAGAGTTTTCCAGAAGTGACTCACGCGGGGCCAAAGAACAGGAATGCAGCGAGCACAGCGGCGCCTGCCAAACCGACAGACTCACCATCACTGGGGAGAAAACACCCCAGGTCTCTGCCACCGAGCCCAACACCTGAGGAGAACAGCGCATGAGGTCTCAGGATTACATTGCAAGCTAAATCCGAGCCTCCACTTGGCCTCAGACCTGAACTTTAAGTCCCAGCCAAAACATAATCTGAATCTGAGCACTGGCTATGGGTCTGTCTCATCTCCTGCTCCTCATATGTGCAGTCATTCAACAGAAGCTGAAATGTGTTTTCTCTGCCAAGAGCCGCTGGTTTCCAAACAACTACATCAGCGTGGTGAGTGATGGAGTTTCCATCAACTGCTGTAGGCCAAATGCAGTCATCTGAATTCAGGTCTTGGCAGGTATAGGAACTTGGAGTTGTCAATGATTTTTATATGAAGTGATGCTTAATTGCTATTTCTCATCCTGTGCTTTAGCTCTGTGAAAGCTCTTGGAACTGCAGATGAATGGGAGCTTTTTTATCTCTTAGCTAGTGAGATTTTCTGTTCTTTAATTGACCTTTGAAATAATTTAGTCTGGACTTGGATCTGGGTTAAATATAGCTGGTTATTTTCACTCTAGGTATGTAATGCATGAAAGAACCTAGGTATCCTTTGAATGTGTTTTGACAAGTGCCCTGTCTGTGTGCAGGTATGTATTTATAAACATTTGTGCTGCCTGCACTAAAATGACACTTCCAAAAGCAAGTACTTTCTCTCCTGTAGCAAAATATTTGTCCAAAATGTAGTGTTAGGCTTCCAAAAAATGGGCAGTTCAAAGAGAGTAGGACACTTGGAGAGAAGTGAACAAGGTGGGGATGGGGATTGAGCCCTCAGCAGTTATGAAGTGAACATGGAGCCATTATCCACTTTATCCCGTAAAACCAGGACGGGATGGTGCCTAAAGCACTTGCCCAAGAGCAAAGTTAAAGGAAGCAAAAGGAATTTTCATGGAAGCAAAAATATATCCTGGGTTGGAAGGGGCTCACAAGGACCATTGAGTCCAACTTGTGGCCCTGCTCAGGACACCCCAGCAATTCCACCCTGTGCCTGAGAGCGTTGTCCAAAAGCTTCTTGAGCTCTGTCAGCCTTGGTGTTATGACCAATTCCCTGGGGAGCCTGTTCCAGTGGCCAAACCCCCTCTGGGTGAAGAATCTTCTCCTGATATCCAACCTAAACCTCCCCTGACACAGCTCCAGCCATTCCCTCAGCTCCTGACACTGGTGACCAGAGAGAAGAGACTGGTGCCTGCCTCTGTGCTTTCTTTTCTAACAGATTTCATGGCACTGCAGAACAACCTTGCCAGTGGTGTTGTGGTGGCTAAAGCTTTCCAAGGATAGGATTACACAAGCTCGTGGAAAACAGCACAAAGAGTGCCTGATCCCTGCAGAAGCCATGTGGATACAGCACCTGTCTTCAAAAGGCCCTAAACTGCTGTGGGCTGGCTGGGTGGGACCACTACTCTTCCCTTTCTGATACTTGCTTCCAAAGCATTTATTACTGACTCGTGTCAGAGATGAGGTGCTGATGAGGTCTTGTTCTTATTAAAGATGATAATTCTTGGCTTCCTAATTTATACAAGTCCATGAATTCTAAGCTACAGCCTGCAAAATAGAAACAAGATTCCAAGTTTCTTGCCACCAATCACTTTCCTAGGGCTCAGTTCTGTGCCAAAAAAGAAACAACAGAAAGAAAAAAAGGGGGAAAAAAAGAAAGAAAGAAAAAATTCAAAGTATTTGGCAGCAGTTTTCCAGACACAAAGTCCAGGGACACCTTGCACTAGACCAGGTTGATGAGAGCCTGATCCAGCCTGGCCTTGAACACTTCCAGGGATGGGGATCCACAGCCTCTTGTGGTGTTAAAATGAAGGGACTGGTTACTGGGTTAGCGGAGTGTTAAAGTAAAACTTGAGTTTAACTAGTGAAATTTAAGGCACAGTCACACATGTACAGTTTTGTTGTTCATAGAAATGGGCCAGATTTCTATAAGGAGCTGAATCTGCTCCTGGTTTTCACCATTTCTGATGTTTTAGGAGTCACCCGGAAACCATCTGGGCAGCAACACATAAATACTTGGCCAGTGAACATTTTGTGTAAATGCAATTATTTGGAACTAATTCTTCTCTTGAGGGGCTCCACCCCCTGGAGAGGAAAAAAAAGTTAAATCTAACCCATAAAGTGAAAAACTGTCCATGGAAACGGAGTCCTTCATAGTGGAGGAATCCTTTGGTTCTGAAAGAACCAATGGATTTGAGTGGTGGCAGTGCCAGGACTGAGGACTTTCTCACTCCTCTAAAACCCAATACAGAGGAGATACCTGCCACAAGAGCTGGCCCACTTATCTCCTTGAGCAGGGAAAGAACCTGAGACTCTGAGCAGGATCAGGTTGAATGGAATTTCACATACACACATTCTTCCTTCCTGCCGTTCACCTCCCAGTCATCACCTCTCATCCCATGTTTGATTCAGGAACAAGGTCCTGTCTTTGCTTGTTCGAGGATAATGCCCAAATCCACAGCCTCTCTGAGGAGCTGGCTCTGGTTCATCGTTACCCTGCTGTTTCTGTAGCCATTTGCACCCAGATTCCTGCTCATTTGCAACATGCATATGTGTCAGACAGGAGTAAATGAGTGTCTGGAGTAGGCCAGCATCATGTCTGCGCTGCTTTCTTCTCCAGAATGAAAGACTTGGCAGGCATTGCTCCAGGGGACTTCCACTGCTCTTACCTTTTCCCTTGCCACCAGGGTGGGACAGTGCAAAAAGGTCAGCCCAAGTCCAGAAAGTGTGGCTGTGGCAGTAGGAGTGAAGATGGGAGCATGACATGCATTCTTTGGGAGGGAAAAGGTAAAAATGACCTGTTCTCAAAGGGTAAAACAACCTCTGGCCTTCTGTTCTGACAGCCTGTGATCTGAGTCATCAAATTCCCTTCTGTAACTGCTGCTGCCACTTTTCTGGGCGTGGGAAGCCCTGCTAGCTCAGACCTACCAGTGCCACTTGGCAGCTGTGGTGATTTACAGCAGAGAAGACTCATCGTCTGCAAGCTGTCAAGGCACGATCTCCAACTTCATTTGAAACACTTCTGCTCCTCCCGATGATTTACTGCTCAAGCACAAGGTGGTCATTATATCTTTCTTCCCCCTTGGCCCACAACAGACAGGATCCCACACACAACCCCCTTCCAGAGTGTTGTGGAAAGAGGGAGGTGAAAGCTGCTCCGTTTTCCACGAGCCCTCCCGAGCGGTTCTGCTGGAAGACGACTGCGTAGCCAATTGCCGTGTCCATTTTGCTGGCACCTCCAGCATTTTATGTGGTGTCTGAGTCTCAGCAGGCACCCCACGCCTGCTGATGGCTTTGCAGGCCAGCCAATCAATTGGTTATTTACAGCAGGCACGTCTCAAAACCGTCGGGTCAAGTTTTCCTACCCTGGTGTATTTTGTTCAGAGGAACACATAAATCCTCTCCTGCCATTTGCAGCTTAAGCCTCCTGAGTGTGAAGCCAGTGGGTTAAGGTTTCCAGCAAAAGTAGCAAACTGTATTTTAAAGGGTTGTTCTCCTGACTCTTAGGGGCTTGGGCAGTTTGAGTCATGAATCAGTTCACACTGCAAGATTTATAGGCATTAAACTCTCTCTTTGGTGTCCTTTAGCTCTGGAGTTTGAAGTCATAACCAAGGAAATTGAGACCTCTCCACTGTTTCAGCGCTTTTCTGTTTAAGGTGCTCTTCTGAAGAGTCATGATGACATCTTCATTAGGTGCTCTAAAGTGAGATACAGAATTCCTGCACTTTCAGAGTCTCGTCCTGCTGCTCCAAAATTTCTAAGCTCATGAACAGGAGGATGAAGCACTCATGTAAAGTGAACTCTGGACTTTGTTATCAAGTCTCTGAAGACCATAACACTCCCCTTACTTGGAGCTGTGTAAATCTTGGTGCCAGAGCAATGTGAGTCAAAGTTAACCATAAGATTTCCCAATCTTCAAGACTTCCCAAGCTTGAAGACTTCCTGATTTTGAAGGCTGAAACACCAACCACTGAAGCACAATTATCTGTAGCAGCAGCTACTGTGCATGAAGGGCATCTCAGTCATCAGAAAGCATGAGGTAATTCCTGGGCACACTCTTTAAAGTGAACGGGACAGGATCACAGTCAACTTTCTGTTCAGCCTGTACTGGTGTCTTTTCAATACATCCAGGAGTGACTGGACCTGCTTAACGCTGATGAGCCAGTTGTAAAGATAAGGACAAACATGAGCATGAATCCAACCTTGCAGTTAATGTTTCTTCTTTCAGCTTTTCAGGAATAAACTCAGTACCTGGCAGAGCACCTTGAACTTTCTCAGTGCTACAGCCCACACAAGGTGGCCTCTCGCACCCTCAGACCTCATTGATTATTCCAGACCTTCCCAACCATCCAAGGTACTGATTCATGGACCTTGTCCTCCAAGGAATAAGTTTCAAATCTTGGCATTGAGTCTCCCAGCCCACACGGGACTATTTGGATGGCAACAGCACACAAGAGCAGGTCTAAGGCCCCCAGGGGGGTCACCCCCACCTCTGTATGCAGCCTGCTCTTGAAGGGACCATTGACTCTGAGTTTTCTCAGTAGGAGAGGAGCAGCCCTAATTTTTTGGAACTAGCTTAAAATATACTGACTTGGTGTGGACTACCAGTTGCCACATAATGATCTTACGTGTGTTCATTTAGGTCCATGCCTGGAAATGATGAAGGCCTATGTCCTTCCTGGCATTGATAATGACTTCTACTGATAGGAAGAACCATTTCCACCCAAGATGACTCAGTACTTGCAAAGTTTTGTGGCATTTCTCTGTTTACAAATGGAGACCACTTAAGCTCAGCAAATTTTTAAGGCATGGGCATTTGTGAGCACAAACAGAAACTAATAAGATATAAACACCAAAGTATTAAACCTCGAGTGACCTCTGAAACAGCTGCATGGGGAATGTGGGGCTTAAAAAACCCTCCTTTAGTGGCACTTGAGTGGGTGATTTGATGAGAATTTTCAAAGATGAACGGGCCCTTGTTAGAGGGTGGCAATGCACAATGCATGCACACATTTGAAGTCCTTGATGAAAGCCAAGGCAGGCACCTGGAGAGGCTGCGGAAAACAGAGGTTCCTTGGCTGTGGTGTTATCAGCTCCACGGCTGTGTGGGGAATGGCACTGTGTGTGGTGGAAGTTTTTAAAACGATTTTCATCGACATGATTAAATACTTATTACATGAGTCAGCCATACGGACTTCATTAAAGCAGTGAACTCAGAGGAGCCTCCTCATCTGTTTATGAAATCCATCTGGAATCACGGATGGCTCAGGAGAAGGAGGATGAATGCAGCTCAGTGTGACAGAAGCCCATTCCCCTCCCAGGAGCCTGCCTGCACCAACACACACTGCAGTCCTTGCCCTGCACTCTGGGAAAAGGGTTTTTATTTTTCTTTCTGCACATTCCTGGGCAAAGAACCAAGGCCTGCCATGACTTTGACAGTGAGACTTTAAATATACCCTGACGGGATGTGACACAGGCACCTTTTTCTGGTGGCAGGATATAACACAGCTTTAAATAAAAAAATAGATGCAGGCTTTTGCACTGGAGGGAAGTATCCCTTGAAAGGAAAGGCTTAATGAACTTTAACCAGCCTTCCAAGATCTTTATTAGCTGCCCCTTTATCAAATTAAATTCACACTGTGCTAGGCAGCTTAAGTACTGCAAGTTGATGTCATGTGCTAAGTGCCAAAGTAGACTTTAATTGGCTGTTTAAATGAGAAAAGGGGTCCTGCTGTGCCACACATGCACGTACACACACGAGCTCAGCTCGCACTACCCCCCTGTAAAAATACCAAAACAAGGTACTGGGCTTTTCTTGAACTGGCTGGAAAGGTTTTGCTCCATGTTGGCTTGAACCTCTTCTCTACCAGACCAAGTAACTGAAGGTAAAGCTGCATAAAGGTCCCTAAGCTCTGTCCCCAGGGTTATAGGTGACACAAGGTGTCTTGTCCATGGCTGATGTGCTTCAAAGAAAGCTCTGATGAGATGCTCTTTCCAGAAATGTTGTCCCATGGAGTTACTCAGAGCTGGCTCTTCCTGAGCAGCATTCCTGAGGAACGCCTGCTGATTAACCTGGCAGGGTTTTAATAAAGATTTTTTGTATTGGTCACAGCTCGGTGCCGTCGATCACGAATTAGTCACAGATGTCAGCAAGAGTAGCCAGAACAGTAAAGGCCAGATGGAGATGAGCAGGTCACCTGTCCTGCAGAAGGATTTTGATCTTAAAAACACTTTACAGTGGCAGCAGCAGTGACTGCAGAGTTAAGATTACAGAAAATGGGGGGTCCTTTACCATCCCAATGGGAAGCTCCGGCCTCCCAGGAGGAGCACTTAGTCACACATGGAGAAATCCTGCTGGCATTGCTTGCAGGGGATGGTCCAAGGCAACCACTGGCATGACTAACAGCTCTACCCCTTTGCGGGAGGAATGAAAAATGAAGTGGCGGTGGCGTTTTGTACTCCTGCAGCCCAGACGGAACAAGGGTGAAAGTGCTGCTGGAACTTGCTAAATTTGAACAGTTGTTTTCTGTTAACACACGGCCTTAAAAATGTGATTTGAGAAGCTTGTTAGAGAGTTAGTGTTAACATCTAGTCCCAGTGCAATTGGGCCCAGCTGGGCAACAAGCCTACTGAGCATCCTGCTTTCCCCATCCAGCTGCATCCTCCTGTCCTGCTCATCAGCCTTTGCTTGATCTGCCATGGTGGCAAGCTCGAGTGCTGCCTGGGAACAGCCTCCGTGCCCGTCCAGATCCATGGGACTGAGCAGCTCAACCCTCAGGTTGGTTTCCACAAGACCTGGGATTGGGGAGCAAAGGCCCTGGAGCAGCCTTGGCTGCTGCTCTGCTGCTCTCCTGGGCAGTGATGCTGGTGGTGCCTGGGACATCACGGACTACAAATCTCTTTCTCTTCCTCCTTTGTTAAGCATGCAAAAAGTAATTTTCCACTGATAGAAAGCCTTGCAGCAGGTCTGTCCTGCTCCCTTCCTCTCCCTCTTGTCCTTCCCCTGGTTCACTTCCAGCCCTTCTCTGGTTTCCTCCCAGCCACTCTCGTCTCCCTCCCTGAATTTACCTTCTCCCTCTCTCTTTCCCACTGCTTCCCCCATTAAGCTGGACACTTTGGGGAACTCCCGTCTCCTCTCTGCAACTTGCAGCTGATTTTATCTCCCCCCTGGGGATGGTTTTCATAAGGCAGCAGCCGGCGCGGAGGTGCGGAGGCTTCCGGCACTGACCTGCATTCCAGCATTAAAGATAATGGATACAATGGAAAATCAATGGAGAATATGTAACTTTATCCCATTCATAGCTTCATATTGCATTACACCATGGCCTTCAGATACATAAAGGTGATATATGGCTCAACTTGGCAGCGGAAAAGAACACAGGAAACAAATATCTCTGGTAAGAATCACAGTCTAGGTATAACCTATATAGCAAATAGGCCTCAATATCTTCTGTTTTTCATGAAATTTTGCTTTGTAATTATTTTCCTGTAATGTGCTAGAGCGTAAAAAATAAATCAAGGCTTTGTGCATATTACAGATTTCCCTTGAGTGAGATAAGAGAGAGAAAGAAAATGACTGCTTGACTTTCCAGCCTCAGCCATATGCCAAATCTGTCAGAAATCCTACTTTTTTTTATATTATATCAGTGGAGGAAATTATTTCTGCTGTTATCTGCCCTTTGGTCTGAAGCATATTCTGCACCTTGGCTGAAGTGCCTTTGTGGTGCAGCCACCTGCATTTTTTTGGGGAGTTCATTTAATTACGGCATAGATGAGTCAGGCTGCATTTCCTATGGGCTGTCTACAAACATAGGAAGTTATTAATACTGATTAGCTGAAAAAGTCCAGGTCTTCCCCACAACGTTTCCTGGCTAGCATTAGACACACCTCCCGTGCTTGAAGGTGTGATGGCTGATAAGAACCAGCAGTGCGGCGGCCCAGGTTTTACGGCGGTGGGTGCAGCCTGGGACAGACTGTCCCAAGAGGGTTTTTTTTCTTACACCTTTGTGGATTCAAGCAGACAGGCTGGAATGAGAATGGGAAACTAAAAGCAGAGGGTACAGCCCGGGATGTGCGAGTCTCTTAGGAAATGGTGAGGGAGCGGCACGATGCTGCCTTGCTTTAGTGCCTGGCAGCAGAAGAAAGTTATTGGGAAATTTTCCTTTCACTAGAAAGAAATATGTCCCCAAAGGAGAGCTGAAAGTTCCTAGGAGATGTTGTTGTAAGACTTAAGCTCCTTGTTTTGGAAGAAGATTAAAAGAAACTTGACTTATTTAATGAGAATTAAGCAGCTGTAGCCAAGATCTAACAACAGGCACAACAGAGACCTGCTGGGGCAGAGGTCCCTGTACGACCCGTGGGATAACCAGGATTTGGAGACAGAGAGGAGGCCATGTGGCACTGAATAAAGTGATGCTGCAAGGTCTATTTTCAGGTCCTCCATCAATCTGCAAATCCCTGCTGGGCTGTTTGCTGACCCCTCTTTCACCCTGTGCCTGTCTCCTCTGAGCAACCGCCAGGGCCAGGGGCTGGTGGTGGAGTCCCAGCTTCGTGCTGGGCTTGTGGGGGCTCCCCAGGACTCCCACACTAACCTGAGTGATGCTATTTGTCATCATTCCGTGTGAAGAGATGGAAAAGGGGATGTCCTATGGCCTGGTGGGTGAAGGGACAAGACCATGGTGGTGATGGGAGGCTCAGCTTGTGCCAGCCCCTTGGATGGGGGATGTGGGGGTGCCCTGAGCAGTGGCTGTGGCTCTGAGACACCTGGCCTGGCTCTGAGAGGCAGCAAAGGGGTGGAAATAACAGGGTAGCACAGCTGGGCCCACTGTTGGCAACGGGGACTTCGCTGGTGTCGCGTGGAGGATTTTCAGATGATAAACCAGAAGACAGAAAAAGGGACAGATGGGTGGTGTTATGGAGATTTATCCAAGTTGTGCAAGAGGGGAATATGGAACACAGCCAGAAACTTCTTGAGATATAAGTGATTATACCTTACAGAATAGGTAAAATAATAATGTCCCAGCAAGCAGGGTTGGGAGCCAGAACAGAGGTTAAGTGCTTTAAACGTTCATGAACCAAATCTTGTATCACAGATGTCTTGTTCTTGATTTATTTCACTTTTTGCAAGCCACAGAAAAATGGTACGTGATGGTTTTCCCTTTTCAGTTCCCACTACTGAGTTTACAAAACTTGCCAAACGTGGAGAACTTCACAGAAATCAAGAACAAAAAGCTTCCTGGCTGGATGGATTTTCCATTGCTTTCTCAGTTTTTCCACGGTGACTCCTCTAATTTATTCTGCAACCGGAGGGGTCAAATGGGCACATCATGGGCACATGGGATAGGAGAGAGAGGCTGGCACACAGCACCACAGCTGCTCTGGAATCTAAGGAAAATTGATTTTAGGTGGAAGGATGCGTTCTCCCTGCTCCCTGGTTAAAGGAGGAATGTCTTTGCTGAGGACCACGGCATTGCATGGGGACAGTGGTGAAAGGGGGAAAAGCAGGCTGCGAAAACCTTTCCTTCCAAGGTCCCTCGGGTTTATATTCTTAGTCAGAGTACATCACACCAACAGGAAATTGTGCTTCCTTTCTCCCTCACTTTCCTGGGTTCAATTTCAGCTTCTCCTGTGGAGCACAGCTAGTACAGGTAAAGTTATTTTACAGTATAAAGTCTGGGCTTCTCCAAATCATTATACTAATGTTTATAACATTATCCCCTGTAAAAGGGATAAGTGTTATCCCCATTTTACAGGTGTCAAAATCAAGACAATTTGGCCACGGTGTTGAAAGGGAATTATGTTGAACTCATGACATTGAATTCATGTAACTCATCCCACTCCTTGAGTGTAGATCAGAGTTCATACAGTCCTGCTCTATAAATACCTGCCAGCATGTATATGTGGGATATAAAAAGCCTACCCTTCCCTTAGACTTTGATTCAGTCTAAATGTATCCTTCTCACACCTGGTTTTACTATATTTGGTCTAAAAGCCCATAAATTGAGTCACACACAGAAACTTTGGGAAGAAGATTGCCAGAAGCAGGGCTTCTGCTATTGGAGGCTGCTGCCCGGTCCTAACCTGTGCTTTTCAGGTCTCAGTTGCAGATGAGATGGAAAATCTGAGCTCCTTTGGCCACAAGCTTATCCTAGATTTGGATTTTCCTTTTTTTTTTCCTTTTCCCCTCCAACAGTATATGGAATTACTGCACTACTTTTTAGTACAGAAAAGCAAGACTCAGGAGTTGGACTCTGATGATCACTGTAGATCCCTTCCAGCTCAGGGTATCCTATGATTCTATGAAGATACTCCCATTTCTGATTGATGGAACTGGGATGGATCTGATTTATAAAATAAAATGACATGTACAGAAGTAGGCAAAAACGGGGAGAAAAAAATTCAGTGAGAAACTACTTCTAGGGAATCATTAAAAACCAGAGGATAGAATGTCTTTTTATTGAATTGGTTTTGCCCAGGAACATTTTAGTCCTAAAGCAAATCCAGAAACTGTTGTGGGTTTATATGAGTGGTATCTTGAGCATTTACAGCAGATTGCAACAGACTTGAGGTGACATTTAGGCAGCTGAAGCCACATTCATTGAGTTATGTTTTGCAGGGAAAAGTACTCTGCCTAGTGGGAATGTTGTGTTTTTGGGTGGCAGTGTGCATTATTATTATTAGAGATGGCAAGGATCTATGTGGCCTTTGTACTTGAAAAAATAAATTTGCAATTTGCAGGGCTGGGCACTTCTTTGTTTGCTTGCTTTTGTATCGCTTGGGTTTCTGCATGTGCATATTTTTGCTAATGCAAAAATAGAGCCTCATTTATTGCAACATTTCACAGAATTTTTCCAGCTTAAATGAGCCAGTTTCCAAATGAAAAGGATAAACCCTGATGAAAAGTTGGCTTCTAAATGTGAAATTGTTCATTGTCCACATTCCATTGACTTTTAAAGGAATACAAAAATATTTCTATAATGAAGAGAACTTGTATTTTAAGGGGGTGGTAGCCATTCTCTAGCAAATGGTTAAAAATTGTGTCAAATTGAGCAGGGTGTTTTTTTCCACCACTTTTCCACCACTTCTGGTTGCCTTATTCTTGCAGAATGCAATCAAAGTCCCCCAGTGGGTAGGATGGAAATGGTCAGGGATGAAAAATATTTTTAATTTCCAAACTTCTGCTCATCTTTTGAGGAGCTGCCAGATCTTGTGTTGGTGGTGACTCTGTCAATGTGAGTGGCATGTTGCTGGTCTTCTGGACGCAGAACCATTGCCCACACACTGATGGCTCCTGTGGGCACAGCCAGCTCCCCCCTCCCAGCCCTGCCTGCCCAGGGTGACTTTCCTGCTGTCACAGCACAGCCACGGGGTCTCTCCTGACCCATGGACCCAGCACCAAACCCCTGCTGAGCAGCCGCTGGGGCTTGGGCTCCCCAGCAAAGAGCAGAGTGCTGGCACTGTGCTTCTGGGAACGGTCAAGTTGTGCCAGCAACAAATCCCTTAAGGTCAAAGATGTCCCAGGAGAATGTCCACTCCCCGTCCTCAGCCCTGTCCCTGCTGGAAGATCCAAAGTGCCCTTTATCCCAGCATGGTCCAGCTCTCATCCTGCCCTCTGTGTCAGGAAACACTGGCTCCAGGGCAGTGGTACCCTATGACTGGTCAAGGAAATGTCTGTGTTCCCTGACTCCCTCCCACAGCCTGAGCCCAGCACTGTGGCCCTGATCCCTGTGGGAAGGCATGGAGGAGGGCTGTGCCTCCCTGTGGATCACTGATGTAGGACCATGCAGTCCTTCATTAAGAGGTGAAAGAGAGTTTTAGCCCTTGGGGAAGTGGCCTGGGATGTTGTGGGGTGTCTGGAATAATGTATGGAATGTCTGAGGTGCCAGCATCCCCACAGGGTGCCACAGAGGCATGGCAGAAGTTAACCCAGAGAGCAAAGGAGTTTAGGACCCTTCTCTCCTCCCAGTAAATCAAGGTCTCGGTTTTCATGGCAGATTTCACTTTTCCAAATATGGCTGAGATTTTTCCAAAGTGCTTCAAAGGCAGATAATATCTCTGCAGGTTTGAACACTGATTCCTCCCAACTCAAGCCAGGGTGACTCAGATTTTGTAAAATGGAGCCAGGAAAAATTTTAAGGGGGCTTAATTCTAAGGTGCCCATCTGCCTTTGCGCTGACTTGGTACATTTTTTTGGTAGTATGCAATAGGTCATCTGTGGTAGGAACAGGGAGAGCCCCAAAACCCCACAATGCTTGTGCAGGGTCATATGTTCCCTGCCAGATTCCCGAAATGAAAAGAGCAAAGTGAACAAGTTCAGGTAAGCGGTGCTTGGATTGTGCCTGAAAAGAGGAAAAGATATGAAAGATTTTCAAGCAAGGTTCTCCGTGGAAAAAAATGGCTCTAATGCAGAAAATCCTTAACTTTTCATGAACGTAGAGGTTGAAGTCCAACCTCTTTACCTTTACAACATCTCTNGAGGTTGAAGTCCAACCTCTTTACAACATCTCCTTTACCTTATTGTGGCCTTTCAGTACCTGAAGGGGCCCTACAAGAGAGCTGGAGAGAGACCTGGGAAAAGGGCTTTCAGTGGCAGGGCAAGAGGGAATGGCTTCAAACTGGCAGAGGGAAGGATTAGATGGGATATTGGGAAGAAATTCTTGACTGTGAGGCCCTGGCACAGGTTGTCCTGTGGATGCCCCATCCCTGGAAGTGTACTGGGCCAGGCTGGATGGGGCTTGGAGCAACCTGGTCTAGGGGAAGGTGTCTCTGCCCATGGCAGTGAGATTGGAACTAGGGGATATTTCAACCAAAGCATTCTAGGATTCAGTAATTTTTTTCCCTACTTTCTGGGATAAACAGCCTACATTTGACTACAGCTTATGCTGGTTTTGCTTAACCAGTTTTTTGCTGGTTTTGCTTAACAGAACTGGCCCCTATCAACTCCCCACTAAGCTCCATCCCTTCACCTGAAGAGATGACAAGATCCAAACCCACCTCTGCCCTCCAAGGATTGTTCTAATGATGAAGGGCCCTTACACAAACACGTGCACAGCTGGATTTGCCTGGTTTGTGTGTCCAGTCCCTGCATCTCATGATGGCTTTTTTATGTTAAAGCCTCATCTGATACATCACCACTTCATCTGCTCAGACATTTCATACTATATAACAAAGCTGCATCACTGGCTCCTTTACAGTGGGTTTTGTCGGGTTTTCTTTCCAAAACACAAACTCAAACTTTGAACCAAAAGTCAATCTCATGCCTGACCATGCTGTGTTGTGGGAACTGACATATCTTATGAAGCACTGTGGAACTTCTGGGAAATTTAAGCTCATCTTTCTGCTACATTTTTTATTTCACGTGGAAGGAAATGTGTTGTTGCTGGTCCTCTTCTCCCCTATCTACAGCCCTGCTCTTTCCCCAGGCATAACTTGGAATCAAAGGCTACTGGCACCTGGAAAGGAGGATGAGAGGCTGCCCTGTACAATCACTTCCCAACACAGACTGCATCCATCTCTTCCAACAGTCCTCCTGCTGTCAGGACTGACCAGCAAAAGGTGAGTGAAGTTGGTTATTCAGTTATTTAGTCTAAAAATAGATTGATGTAACCTACAAAAGACTAAAAATATAATCTAAAAAAACCTGACTGATGTGTATCCTTATATTCCTCCAGGTACATAGTGCTTGATGATGAAGAAGATGATGATGCAGCAGATTAATTCCTGATTCTGCAATTGCTTCTGAGGAGCTGAAAAATTGCCTGACTAAGGTGACAGAAGGGTCACAGAGCACAGTGAAGTCAGCCTTCTTGATGTAGGAGCTAGAAAATTTGGCTAAACCAAGACATTTGTATAACTTTTCTGTACCCATCCGTAACTCAGAGAAGTCTGAATAAGGGAGTTTCGTTGGTTTTTTCCTCAAATAATGTAAAATTGCACTGGGAGGGGAAGACTCCTCAAAGTTCTTTCTGCTTAGCTCAACAGAACAGTCTGAGAGGCTGACTGGGAAGGATGGACACAGCTGGGTTTGTAAGTGTGGACCTGAATAGCCCAGCTTTGATGCTGCTGCAAGATTTACTGCCAGACTGGGGTAAAAAAAATAGCTGAGTTTTCTAGAGTTTGTACAAGTCCTTGACATATAGTTTGGCACCAACCACTCACCAAAGCTGTCCTGGGAAGAGTCAAAACCTGAAGTAAAGGGAGATGCCCTACTTGAAAAGATAGAGAAGCAGAGGAAATTGTGTGTTCCTGGCACAGGAAAGCCTTCCAGGATGAATTGGCAATGGATCTATTTATAAATTCACAAGTAGGCTTTGACATTCAGTATCAGCAAAAGAAGAAAGCCACTCCAAGGGGCTGTAGAAAGGGTTTACAGAACACGCCTTGACCTTTGCAGCTGTTCTTTAGAAGGAGCAGTGGCTTTTACAGAGGAATATGCAAATAGAGCAGCAGCATATGAATGTGCGAGTAAAGGAGTAGTGCTGCTGAGAGGAGACACTTGGTGGCCAGGGACTTGAAATGTTGTTCAAGCCCCATAAAACAAGAAAAATTGAACTGGCATACAAAGGAGAAACAAGAGTTCTCTTACAGTCTTTCACTTTGCAATTAAAGAAAGAAAAATTAATCCTGGCTGCAGAAAAAGCCTCTAACCACACAAAATAATCTGGAACAGAATTTCAGAAGTGCTCCATACAAGCTTCTCCCCCAGCATGGGCTAGGGGAGGTGGCACAAAGCTGAAGAGTCAGACCATGGAGAGAAGTGCAGCATGATAGAGACCTGCACAGAGGGTCAGGAAATCCAGGTTTTTGTGGAACAAGTATGGATTCCCGCTCATCTACAGAGAATTTCTGATAAACAGCAGCATATTATCAAACAAGGAACGACTGCAAAACATGGCTTTCAGAGATGTGCATGTGGAGGGGCAAAGAGCTGCAGAAAAAGCAAGTTAAGGTCTGAGGGTTGTCCTTGGACTGGTGCCAGCACAGGGCAGTACCTTACATGGGGGAAAACAACAGCGTAAGGCAATGTCTGAGAAGGAACCAGGACCTGTTTGCCAGCTCTCACAGAGGTACAGGTGTTAAAACTGATCCAGCTACTGGCTGAAACAGGCTCATTAAGCAGTCACTCCGCTTGGTAGGAACAGAAGAGGCTTTAGGTACTACTGAGGAAATGGATTAACCAAGCATAATTAAACCTTAAGTCATAGAATGGTTTGGGTTGGAAGGGACCTTAAAGGTCACCTAATTCCTACCCCCTGTCATGGGCAGGGACACCTTGGATAAAGGTCAGCCAAGCCCTGACCTTCATCCAGTTCATACTATGAAACAGGATGACAGCACCAGTTTCTGAGTAAATGCTGGAAAATTAAATTCCATCATTTTAAATGCTGGATATTGCTTGTATAAAGAGATGGTGTTAAGAATGTTGTAGTGGATTCAGATGGGCTTTCCTTATGGGGTCTGGAAAAATAGTGGTGGATACAAAAGGCAGGAAGATAAAAGCCCTGCCCTTAGAGCAAGACAAGGCTTGTACTCATTTAAGGCCTCATTTCAGGCTTTCAGCTTGAAAATGCAGCATCCATTGATAAAGAGGCTCTGGTGGTGTGTGTCATTTGTCCAGAGTGTTGTATCTACCTGCTATTCTGATCCAAAGTCTTTGAAGGGAGACTCATAAACTGTTTATAAGTGGTTTGTGATAAGCCCAAGGCAGCCCATCTGAAACTAAAAGCAACATGAGGAGTCCTGAAAAGAAATAATTTACTTTTCACATATTGTGAGGTAGAACACCAGGGATGGAAAAGAGCTACTCAAGTTAAGGCATAGCTACAGCATGGAAAGAACTGGGTATAAGCTGCCCAGGATAAAATTAAATTGGAAACTGGAAGGAATTCTGTTCTGGATATGTTTTTACAGGAGAAGTGAGAAAGAGTTTATGAAAGAGACAGCAGATTCCATAGAAAAAATAAATATTCCTCAGGGACTCTCTGAAAAGACAGATGTAACAAAAACAAGCAGGAAGATTAAAAGTCCCCCAGGAGGTTTGTACAGGAGAGAGCTCAGACTGAGCTCGTGGTATGAAAACATCATGACACAAAGTAGTGGCTCCTGATTATGGTTGTGCCATTTGTAACCTGTCCACGGTCCCTTTCTCTGCTTAGTGTGTGGACCCAGGAAGAGGCAGGAGAAGATGGGAAGGGCATGCTGTTCCCCTGAAAAACAGCCTCCCAAAGAGTGTGTTTGGTCTCAGATTAGTGATGGTGTCACTGCTGTCTTCCCTTCTCTGGTGAAACAGCTCCTTTATTTAGTGGCAGCCAAAAAACCTGACAAAACAGAGCAGAACACAGGGCAAATGATTGAAAACCCGGTTGTGAGGCTAGAAGGATATGGAGACATTCCCAGGACATTTCTATTTCCTATAATAAAGACGCTGATGCTATTTGCTGGAGCAAAGTGGGCAAGAACAGCGAGGGATAAAGCAAACATAAGGCACATCCTGAAGAAGAACAAAGAACAAAAGGTTTGGGGCAGCGTGGGGGCGAGCAAAGAAACAGCCTCCTGCTGTTTGATCCCATCATGTCCTGGCACATGGGGATCAGTTTGCATTTCCTAAAAATAAACAGAATGGCAGTGAAGTGGCATCTGACTCCAGCTCAGCAGATGTATCCTCCTGGTGGAAACACCCCGAAACCATCCGGATCGAGGGAGGTGACAAGACACCCACGTGTGCATACACAGCACTTACAGCTCTCCACATATTTATGATAGAAAAAATTGCATGCTACAGAATTGTCCTGTAACTGTAGCAAAAGCAAAACCCGTTTTCTTTCAGCTCCTCTCCAAAGAACTTAAAAATTCATCACCTCTTGTGTGCACGAGGTGCCCCTTGCATCACAAAAAGGGTGCTAAAATAGTGGTTTCTTTATAGTTCAACAGGTTCCCAGTGGCAAAGCGGGAATGTGAATTTCAGATATGCCCAACAGTCTGGAATTCCTCTGGTTTCAATATTCCTGCTCTCTCCTTCTTTGAACAGTCACTTCTTTTGATCCTTTTCTGTACCTCTTTGTTGCATTTCAGCTTTTGATACCAGAGGAAAACTTCTGTTTAAAAAGTGAATTTTGAAGTAGTCTCGGAATACTTTGAATTTCTTTACCCTATAATTCACGGCGGGTCATTCATGTCCTCAGTCCATGCTGGGTTTAAGGGAATCTTCTGCATTCTGAACCAAAAATCCCCAGGAAGTGTTTTTCTAACGCCCACCCCAGAAGCTTGGCCCTGAGCATGTGAGGGAAGCCTTCAGATTGTTGGCAAATTTGGGATCAGGGTGTATTGAGTCTTGACCAACATGTTCCATGTGTGGGAAGGATTATAATTGTTTCTTGGGATAAACTCCAAGCATTGCACATGCAATATTAAGAAATGTGTGCTAAAACTCTAAGTTGATCACAGACTTGTATCTGATTTTAAAAACCAGTAGAGCATGTAGCATAAACCAGGAACCTTATTTCATAGCATATTCCTGAATGTCAAAGCACAGAATACTGGCGTAGCTTTTTTTATTTGTTCCCAGAAATTAGATTTTACTCATAATCCAAGAGTCCAACACTCACTGGTATAAATTATTGCTTCTCCTTAGAAGCCACCGTGACTCACAAAATTCATTCATCTTAAGAATTGCACTTAAAGAGCTGTTAAACAGCTGTAAACCTTAATGCAGGCACAATAGCTCTCAAGTCAGTGGCCTGGAAAAGAAGAATTCGAGCACATTTCAGGGGAGTTTGTCACTAGCTAACTAAAACCCCAGAATATCTTAAAACATCAGAGAGCAGTTGTTCAGGAGGGGGTGACTCCCACTGGCTTGCCTGGCCAGCCTCAGGAAAGAATGTGTGTTTTGGTTTGGCTTCTAAATGCCCACAAGGTTTAGCTGACGAACGCTCTTCTCATCTTCAAGGAAGTTCTCCATTTATTTTAAAGCTGACCTGGAGCAAGCTGCTAAAATGAACAGAGTTAAACTTTTCAGTGGCATCAAATGTTTCCTCTTTTTTCGAAACAACTCTCAACTGATAGGTGTGAATTAAAATGTGGAACCTGGAATATTTTTTTCATCATCTCAGAGCTGCAGCTCAGATGGGAGAGGTGGCGGGTGCAGGGTTCCCATGGCCTTTTCCTAGGTCAGTGCCTAAGGGCTCAGACCACCTGCACAGCACCTGCAGGCAAATTGTTCAAGGTAATTAGCCTGAAGACCTCCACCTGCTGTCAGCCTTCCCCTTCATTCACATCCAATGCTGAGCTGCCACAGAGGGACTGTGACAAGCATTCTCCACGAATGTGAGGGCCTCTTCTTTTCTCTGGAGCTGTCCTGGAGGATTTACACTGTTTCCAAGATGGACAGAAGATTTAGAAATACCACCAGCACCTACAAATTAGTTATGGCAGGTAGCACCAAAATGCAGGTATTTTGAATTGATTTCTAGTGTGTCCTGCAGGGCAATCCCCAGTTTTGATCTGTTCCCATCTGTGACGCTATTCACACTCATGAAAATGCATTGAAACTGAGGCAGAGGGAGCAAAGCACTTTCTTGTATGGGATCAGCAAAGTTGGGGCAGTGGTGGCCACAAGACCCTGGTGAGGTGCAGGGAAGTGTGGCAGAATGGGCTCCCTGCGTCTGACAGGTTGAATCCATCTCTCTCTGCTGCAGGAGGAACAACCAGCTCAGGGGGCTGTACACAGCAGCAGTGCCTGGCAGGGCCCTAAACTCCCACGAAATAATGGGCTTTCTCCTGTTGTAGGCCGAGATCTTGTGTCCTTCCCTGTGGCACATTTGCCTGCATTGGAACCCCCTCCCATGCTCTGGCCTGGGGGGCCCTCACAGTGCCCTGGCTGTGTCAGGGGACAACCTTTAGTCCTGACACGTGCACTGGGTGATAAAGCCTGAACCAGGGGCATCCCCACGACCTCCTGATCCAACCAAGGGGACACGGCCCTCCCAGGAGACCTGGGCTGGCTCGAGGGGTGCTCAGCCTGTGTCAGCTCCCTTAACAGCGACCGTTGTGAGCCCTGCTGTGGCCTGGGGCAAGGCTGCTGTGCCCTGGGCCTTGTCTGTCCAGAGGTGCTGAGCACAACGGGACAACAGTCCTCATGGAGTGGGTTGACAACTGCAGGGAAGAATTCTTCCCTGAGCTGGGAGAGAAGAAGCTGCACCCAGATGTGTCCTCTGACGTGGTTTGTGAGGAGGTGCCGGCTCAGGATGTTGCGTTCTTCCCACAGAGGAGATGAGGGTGCCTTTGTGTGTCATTTAGAAGTGGTTTGTGCACCAGTGTTTGGGAACACCAGGTTTCCCCATTTTTCTGGCTTTCAGTCTTGTATCTATCAAGCCCACCACACCTTTTGGAAGGGAAGGTGTGCCAAGGCAGTTTCCTGTAAGGAAGCAGAGCTCTGGGGATTTTCTGCAGTGGTATCATATGATGCTCTTTTTTTTATTTGCAAGAAAAAGAAATGTTTAGAAACATGCCCAAGCCACAGATTTCACATCAGCATGCTTTTTTTTTTTTTAAATACCCTAAAGTTGGGAAGTGCTTGCCCTAGAACAACAGTTGGACTGTCTTCAGCCTTCTAAAACAACCCTGCCCAAAATCCAGACTCTGACCCCACCCTTCAGTCTCATGCTTCTTTCTTTAGCAAAAGTGGAAATAGAAATTAAATCTTGTTTTATCTGAAATTTTCACTTCACAACACTTTTCATTTTTTTTGGTTTTGCTATCTTAATAATTTGTGTCTGCTTAAAAACCAGGTCTTTTGACCTCTCTGCCCTCTCAACCAGCAGTTTTCCAAGCCTTGTCCTTCAGGGGTTAAAGAAAGGAGGCCTGAGAGAAACTGCCACTAATTAACTGTAACAACCCAAATCCTTGAAATTGCTATTGAACTTGGAACCTCGTGTGCTATTGTTCTTCACTCCTCTGCTGGAGTCTTGCATGATGGTGGTTTGGATGGAAACATTTTTGGGCAGGTCCTTGGAAAAACAATGGGAAAAAGCCCTTTTAAACAACCCTGTGGAAGCCAGCAATGGCAACACCGACCAGAACTCGCAGATTTAATTTCATGCATCTGGAATTGAAGGGGAGCTTTCTCTCACGTTGATGGCAAAATTCCACCTGTCTGTCAGAGCTCAGGGATGGAGAGACCAAACTCTTTCCAGGCACAAGGACTAACTGATGTTGCAGTACATCTATCCAGGTGACAGGGTTAAAAATAAATCTGGGGAAGCCACATTGTTTTTTCCAGCCTACCAGTCAACTGCTGCTTATAATTGTGAAAGCATCACTTATCACAAGGTGTCTTGAGATACTTCTCAAAGTATCAAAAGTATCCTGAGGCTGTTCCCCACCATTCTTTCTGGTACCTGTTGTGAGCACAGCAGGTCAGGGAAAAAGCTGCAGAACTCAGCCTGAGCACTGAAATCTTCTGCTGTGTCTGCCTGTAATTGCTCTGAAGATGGCACAGAGAGAGAAAGACAAGAGAAAATGAGTCAAAACTGTGTCTTGCCTGGTTCTTGGTCACTGGCAAGCAATCCTTTGGTTTGGCTGTGTGTTTCTTCCCTGCCTGCATTCAGTGGAGCAGCCTATGGAAATATTCGGCCTATTTCAGCTTTGCTAAGGTCTACAGCTTGTGATCCCTCGACGGACCTCTACTCTCTTTGTCTTTGTGGAATATTTTTGAGCAAAGAGGACTTTTGGACTTGGCTCAATGTTTTTCTGCTGGGCAATTACAGTTTTCTGGCCTTTCCAAAAAAGAATACCATACCCATGTGTGTACTTGTGCCACCCGATCCTTGTTTTAATTAAGATGATCACCAGATTCAGATGAATCCAGGCAGAAATGTGGGACAATGCCCACAAGCTTCCCTCTAGCTTATTTTCTGTTAGCTCAGAGTGGTGTCTCAGGAATCAAGCAGGATGTACCTGCCAAGAGTGCTTTATGCTGCTGAAAACACTTCTTTTTGGACCACCTCAGAATGTTCCTGTTGGGACCCCTGAAGGCTGCTGTGCTCTAGAGAAGTTATTCCCAGCCCTGCCTGGCTTCTGCAGGCTACCATGCCCTGCTTCCTGTGGGGCAGCACTCCAGTCTCCAGCATAAATGTATTCCCAAGCATGGGATAGATGGAAATGTCTTCCCTTCCTCAGCATTCAGTCTCAAATTAGCCACTCACAGCTCAGCTACAGGGAACTCTGGAGTTTCAACAGGCCCTGGGTGAACCTTGGAATAAAATAATAATAAAAATAATACCGGAATATGAATCCTGTAAATCACTGGTCTCTTCTGAAAGCAAACTGGATCTCTTGTAACGTTTTTAAGATTCATTTAGCGCTGTCTTTATGGCCAGCTTGAAGTCATCATGGCATGGCCAGGTCTTCAGCTGAAATAAATCCCAGAGCCTCCACTAAAACTGTCCTTTCACTTTTGATTTACAGTCGCCTGCGTGAGACAGTCCCTGTGCTATTTCTATCCAGATAAGGAACCCGTGAAAGTTGTTATCAGAGCATATAACACTAGTTATTCTGACTTTGGAGACAGATTGGAAAGCCGATCTTTGGAAGCCTCTTGAATTGGACTGATGTTCTTTGAATTGTAAATATCTTCTGATTTGCAACTGTGATTGCACTTGCAAATTTATCAGGCCCTTTCAGCATGCCTGAATAGCTGATTTTATTTGCTTGCTTCGTGATTAAAACTAATAGGAGCAGACCACAGCTTCATGCTGTGTTTCCATATAGCAGAGTAATTACAGATCAGGCTTTGAAAATACCTCTGCAGTGCAGGTATTTCTCAAACAGGTTTTTACTAGGGGATATGACCACTTTTTTGCATGTATATTTACTCTCCATGTGTTTAGAGCATTCAGGGAGTTTGATTATCCTTTAAATCTTGGCGAGAACGCTTGTCAAAGTACCACTTCTGCTCTTAGAGATTAAGAAGTAATTTATTTCTTGCCATTTGCTAACTTATTCTTAGCTTGATATCCCTGTCTTGTATCTGATATGGACATATTTATAGCTGACAAATTCAATTTCATCATAAACCTGACAAAAACGTTTCTGAGACAGTACAGCCCTGGTTGTGATCGTGTGTCTGCACATGAGAGGAGCAGAAAGAGGGGGCAAGGCAGCAAACAGAGAAGGCACCAACAGACCCCAGCTGCAGACAGAGATGTGCTTAGGGCCTGACCTTGAGAGAATAACACAGAAAGGGACAGAGAATATGGGTGAGCAGCTGATTGCAATAGGACCAGGTGTAGCCACGTGTTATTTGAATCCTGCTCTGCTCAGAGAAACTAGACTTAGTTAATAAAGGGGATTTGAGTTCATGAAGAGGTTTTGATGATGGACTTTGAAAAACACCTAAAGTGACTTTTTTCTCTTAGAGGAAACAGGTAGTGAGATGAGATCCCCCAAGCCACTGAGCTGCTGGAAGACAGCACTGCAAGGACCACTCAGGGCTCCAGCAGCACCAAGCAAGAGCGAAATTCCCACAGCACATGGTGACTTCACCCCTGTTCCCTTGGACCTCTTCTGGAAGAGCAGAATGGCTGAGGGGAGGCTGAGGAAAACCAGCCACTTCCCTCTGAGTGCAGCCCCTGCCTGGAGCATCAGAGAGTACCAGAGGGACGGGGAGGTGAGCCAGAGAGCTGCTGAGGTGTTACACAGCCCCTCGAGCAAGATGTGCCTGGCCAGGATCACCCAGGACATGTGTCCTACCACCCAACCCCTCAGGCTGTAAATCCTTGCAGGCACTGGACAGGGAGCTGTCTGAACACATGGAAAAGGAACATCAGCCTTTGGTCCGGGCTTGTTGATAATGGCTGGAAATGCTCATTTTAGAAAATGAGGTAAGTGTAACGTTACTAGAAAGTGGAATGCTTCCAAATCTGATCCTGCCTCATGCCCCTGCTGCTCTCAGGCTTGAGATCAGACTTTAGGGGCAGGCTTTACCCTGTAGCAAATATTTACTGTGTCGTTGTGGTCCCTCAAGGGAAAGGAGGGTTTGTGGTGGAAATGATGATGGAGTATTAAGTACCATGGTGCTTCATGAGCAGCACAGCTACAACAACAACCCCCAAACCAGTAAATAGGAAAAAGGTCCTCTCTGTCCAGATGGGGAGGAAGGCGATACAACCCTACTGTACGTAACACCAGAGACTTTCGAAATCCTACTCCAGACCTTTTAATCCCTTCAGTCCTTAACAGTTCAAAATTACATCATCATTTCCTCCATTTCAGACAGAGCTTTACCCCTTCTGCTTCGTAGCTGCAGTGCAGCCTAATAGGACTCATACTTTTCATCTTAAATGGAAAAATGTATGTCAAGCCAAAACAAAGCACAGTTTCTAGATCTCCACAGGGGGCGAGGGGGGTGTCTCATAAATCTGTACGTGATTAAAGGCAGCTGCAGATCGACATGGACAGTTTGAGCCTGTCAGTCCCTTGTGTGATGGATGGCTGTTGGAGCAGGCCAGCAGTGGCAAGCTCAAGACAATGAATTTCCTGCACTTCCTAATCTGATTGCCGAGGACCGGGAAATGGATGCCTAATCAGCCCTCTGTCGGTAAAGGCCCTAACCCAAACCCCAGCACAAGCACTGCTAGTTTTCAGCCTGGCCATTTATTCTCAAATCTCTCAATCTCTTGTTTCAATAGCAGTGAATTTGGAGAAGTACAATGAATTCCTTTCTGGTAACCTGAGAATATCAGCTAATGGAAAAAACAAAAAGTCCTCTGCAACTATATTACATTTTCAGGGATTTTTCCCTTCTGCCCCCAACTGGCTGATGTTAACATTTTTCCAGTGTCTTTGAGATTACAGCAAACAGCTTGCAGGGAAAAGAAAAACCAAACAGCTTGAACCACATCCTCAGTTGGCACAAACTGATGAATCTCTCCTTTTCATACCAGCTGAGAAGCCAGGGTACTGCTGCTTTTATTTCAGCTTCACAACACAGTTACCACCATAAAAGCAAGACATTGAGATGAGTTTTACTCCAAGTGACATCATAAATTAGTGGGGAGCAAGAAATGTCTTGGCAGAGCTGAATGGGGTGCTGTGCACAGAGTCCATTTGGCACTAGCAGCAAAACCCCAGGATCCATGGGGATGCATCCAAGGACACAGTCTTGCATCTTGTGTCCTGTTTTTGTGAACATCAAACTGATCTGTGTGTCTAGAAATGGAGGTAGGAAAAGTAATGATGAAAACACACATCCATAGCATGGTTGCATTTCTGATTTTTTAGCATGTTTCACTATAAAAATTGAGTGGTTTAAGAGTCATTTTACTCTCTGTGAAGTCACATCCGTGCTGGTAGCTCTAGGCAAGCAGTTCCCCACTAATGTTAGAGACAAGTAACAGGTACATGAGGAAAGGAAAAAGATGTGGCTGATGGAAATGATCCTGTTGGACCTCCAGGGTCAGCCCAGCTCTGGTGTTCAGATATTCAAGTTTTGGCTTAGACACAAGGAGTTCAGATGTCTTCAGTCCCCCGTGGACGCTTGAGCAGCTGAAAATTAGGATAAAATGCAAGTTGTCCCTAGCAGAGAATGTCATGTCAGTGTTCCAGTGTCTGACCACCCTCTTGGCAAAGAAATGTTTCCTAAAGTCCAGTCTAAACCTCTCCTGGTGCCGATTTGAACGATCCCCACGTGTCATGTCACCAGATAACATTTGTCATAGAAAGCATCATAGAACGGTTTGGGTTGGAAGGGACCTTAGAGATCATCTTGTTCCAGCCCCCTGCCATGGGCAGGGCCACCTCCCACCAGACCAGGCTGCTCAGAGCCCCCTCCAGCCTGGCCCTGAACACGTCCAGGGATGGGGCAGCCACAGCGTCTCTGGGCAACCTGTGCCAAGGCCTCACCTCCCTCTGAGCACAGAGTTTCTCTCTAACATCCGATCTAAATCTCTCCTCTTTTAGTTTAAAACCTTCCTCCCTTGTCCTATCACTGTCTACCTGTAAAAAGCCACATTTTATCAAATGCTTTTGTCAGTTTTTCTCCTCCATTTCAGGGAAGCAGTAAAGATCAGGTTGACATTACAACGCTCTAAATTACATGGAAAAACCCACAAAAGTAAATTAGTTCCTTTTTTTTCCCTTCCTGACAACTCATGAGGATACGTATGCACCCCCAAATGGGATGTACAAAGCAAGGAGTTTATCAAGCTAGAAGTCGCACAGACTGGCCAGGGGAGAAGCTGAGGTGAGGTTGCAGCAGTCCTCTCTCCTCTGATTTGATAATTACATCCTTGACCTTGGTTTTAGGGAAGCAGCTTCCTCTGTCTACCATTCCCAGCTCAGATTGTGTTCCTTTGGTGGTACTGGTTGTGTCCAACTGCGTCTGGAAGGAGGAGGAGGCACCTAAACTGGAGGCATGGATTTGGGGAACTTTCCTGCTGGGCACAAGGGATCCAACACGGATGCAGGGTGTGAAGTTTATGAACAAAAGCTTGGGGATTTCAAGTTTGGACTTAGATACAACTCCCACATCTCTCAAAGGATCTGTAAATACTCGTATTTTGTCTGGGAGGAGAGATACTTGGAGAACTGCAAGTCTGGGGCTTAAAATGTGCAGAGATCCAAAGTTAGCAGGGACATACTGATGTCAATGAAGGCTAAAACAAAAGACCCTGTTAAAGAGGACTTCAATGTGGACCTGGGAAAGCTGACTCCAGAATTCAGTGTCTGCTAACTGGAAGACCTCACAGATTGCATTTGGGGGACTGAAAATTACTGCTTGGAATTTGGACGCCGTGTTTCAGAGGTGAATTTTAAAGACAAAACAAAGCTAAGGAACCCAAAGTCACTGCTGTTTTGTATAAACTTGGTAGTAATTGTTTTTTGTGCAGTCTCTCTGTATTTTAACAGAACTGAAATCCATATTCCAAATGGCTGGAATATAAAAAACTTTGCCTGGCCAAAACATCAGGCTTGGCAGCAACTTGTTTCAACTTGTTTGAAAATGAGATTAATGAGGACAAAGGTGTTGAAAAAGGGGGGCAGAGAAGATGAGGATTGATGTTTTTGTAGCACAGATATCCTTGTAATACTTATCAGGATTTCCTGCTTTTAATTTATTTTTACATTACTCACCTGAATAGAAAAAAATCCTTAAGTTCATGCACTTCATTGGAACACACTCCAAGTGATATGTTTGCTATTTTCACATGGGAATGGTTACTACTTGGCATCTATTTTAAATTCAGAATGCATTGGGTCAAACTCATCTGTGTTGTAGCCTTCTCAGATTGCGGGATTTCCAGTCGGGATGCACTTGGCCCAGTATGCTCTGCCTGTTTTGGCTTCAGTACATTATGAGATTGTTAGTTCCATATTCCCTGAAGGATTACATTCTTCCTTGGGCACAGAGCCCGCTCAGGTCTCTGTGTTTCACTAAACCAGACTGTAAAGAATAGCTGCAAACCCTGCACAGGAACTTCACTCATCATATCAGTACCTCTTCGAGTTGCCCTTTGAAGAACATATTTAGTGATGGGCTTGGTGTGCTCTTCCCAGTCTGGAGTGGTGAGTCCTTCTGCACAGTTACCCTTAATTTGGGGAATAAAATCCTGCCAACCCCTTCAGCACAGTGCCCATTAAGCAGTGCAGTTACAGCACCTGCACAGTTCTGCTGTCTGGGAAACATCCTGCACATCAGCACCTCCAGCGAGCCCAGTGTCCAGCTCCTGTTGGGAAACCTCCAAAGTAAACTCCTCTGTTCCCCTTTCCAGGTACCACACATTCCTTCTTCCTGAGCTGCACAGAGCTCAGGCAATGCTCTCCCCATATCAACATAGTGCCTCTTGCAGGCAGATGGGCAGAGCTCAATGGGAATTTTGGGCAATGTGGTGTGGATCTCATGTAGCAGATTCAAACATCACCACATCACCATGGAGGTCTTGCTGTAGCACAACACTACAGATTCCTGAGATGCAGTCCTTGCCAAGGAGGAGAAGAGGATCACAAGCCAGGGCTGTGCCTCACACTCAGTGTACATGATTTTTCTGAGCTCAGCCTGTAGGTTACAGCCCAGAGAGTCCGAAATGACCCTCTACACTGAACCCCACCAAAATCTCCCTCAATTGTGCAAGCCTGGGATGGCCCCAAACAGGTGGGAAAGGAGAATTAACAAATAAGAACTTTGCTGTCGTGTTTTGCTGCTGTTTGATGAGAAGTCTCCATCAGGAACAGGAACTGGAGCTGCTGTGACTGGGGTTCTAGACTGGGATGAAAAAGAAGCATGTATGAGGTCTCCAGCCTGGAGTAAATCACTCATTTCTCCTTTGCAGGAAGCTTTTAACAGGCCTGTCTTTGTCTGTCTTACCCTGCTAGACTCGAAGGTGCTTTATCAAAGCCATGGTCTGGCAAGTGTTCAGCAAATTTGGCCAAGGCCCATTGGTGCTCCTGTAACACAAGGCAGGAAGAGCAGCAAAATGCAATGAGATTCTCCCTCAGGAAGGAGGGAGGGAGAGAGAACCTCTATAGGCCTGAACACTGCCATAACATGTATTACCTACAAAACTAGACTGAAATTCAAGGTAGATCCAGTTTCTTTTGTTGCCTTTATTAAAGGCAAAAATTGGATAACTTCTAATAAGTATAAAATGTAAATCTAAATGGCTTAAGCTTCCTAGGAAGACTGGTCTCCCATCTGGGAGTAGCCTGTGCAGTTTCCAGTGTAAGAAACAGGCCATAACCCCTGCATAGGCCATACAATTATTCAACTAATACAATTATGCTAAGCCAGTGCTGACGATCCTTTCAAGGGATAAGTATAGTTATTCTGGCTCGCAAATAAAAAACAAAAGTAGTTGAAAGTTAGAACACAGAGCAAATGGATGATTCTGAATCCTCCCTCTATTGTTTAACTGTGCAAATCTATTGCTTTTCTAGTAAATATTCCCAGTGCAGAGCATTTTCTTGCCAATATTTTTAGCAGTGGAAGCCAAGCCAGAAGGTTCTGAAACCAACATATTGGCATGGGTGGTTTTTTTTCTCGTTCTTCTAATATAGCATGGAATCTAGTTAAATATTTTTCCACTTCTTACTTCTCTCTGCGTCTTCTGGAGAAAATGTGAGTCCTATTTCCTCATAAAAATATCTTAGCATTTGACAGGTTGGGTGTCTTTGATCCTGGAATGTTTTTGGATGATTTTTCTCCCCCACTTTGACTTTGTAATATAACGCTCCATAAAAAGTATATGCATATATGCAACTTTAAAAGGGGATCCTTATTTGAAATTAAACTTTTACACCAATTAACCTCCTCCCAGTGCTCTATAAAGTGCAGTAAAAACAGTGCTCTTACAGAGACCCTTGCAATTCTCAGATTGATGCCTCCCTGGCTGTGGAACCCAGAACATCTGCTTTAAATTAGCTCTGATGGAAGGTCTACTTGTAAATGCATGACTTAATCAGCCTTACTAAAGTAAATGGCACATACTGTAGCAGAGGGTGCTTCAGAGTCAGGCTCAAACCTGTCTTTCTTTTGAAGCAGAGAGGGGGAAAAAGAGGGGGGGCACAGAGAGGGCAAACTTTAAACCAAAGGCAATTTCTGTTTTTTTGTCTTTTATGAGCTGACATTAGCAGACGTGTGGCTGTACCATAGCCAGTCTAACTCCCCAGCACCATGTGCAGCTGTGCAGGGAAAGCCTGCCTCGCTCCTCCCCATCCTCATACACCCAGGCTTTCAGGCCCATTTAGGTGAAGGCTGCAGAGAATTCCATGGAGGCTTGCTAGGAAATCTCCTCGTTTGCCCGAAGGCTCTTGCCCAGCATCCCTGAGTGTGCCCAGTTTGTCCTGAGGGATGTCTAAGTGCCGCTAATCCAGCCAACTTTGCCCAAGGATGAATCTCCCTGCGTTGCTCAGTCCCTGCTAACCTTCCCTGAGCAAAAGGAGCCACAGGCTTCCTGTTGGCTTTTAACAGTGGGGATTGTGAAGGGTGAAGGGTTGCAGAAGGTCCTTATGAGGCTGAGTGACTGGGCAATAAAATGACAGATGAAATTCAGTGTATATAAACAGAAAGTGATGCATGTGGGGAAAACCAACCCTAGATTCATTACAAAATGATGGGCTCTTAGCAAACTATTACAACTAAGAAGTGAACCTTGAATGAAAACATCAGCTCAGGACTCAGAAGCCACCAGAAAAAAAGTAAATCGAATGTTAAGAATGATTAGGAAAGGAATAGAAAGCAAAACAAAAGTCACTTCATCACTCTCTGTAGCCACGGTTCATCCACACCTCAAATGATGTGTGTTGTTCTGTCCCCTCATCCTAACAAAAAGTATATAGTAAACTGGAAAAGGTTCAAAACAGGGTAAAAAGGATGATCAAGCGCTTGGAATGACTTCCATATGAGAAATGATTGAATCTGGAAATGGGGCAGATTGAGAGTGAGGGTATGACAGAGGTCTAGAGTACCACAAGTGATAAGGAGAGATTGAGCAGGGATCAACTGTTCACTGGCTTTTCCCTGGAACTGTTGAAGGCCAGGTTGATGGGGCTTGGAGCAACCTGGTCTGGTGGAAGGTGGCCCTGCCCATGTCAGGGATGTTGGAAATAGATAATCTTTAAAGTCCTTTCCACCCCAAACCATTCTGTGATTTTTCCAGTACAAGAACTAGTGGCCATGACACAGAGCTAGTAAAACCCAGGTTAAAAACAACAGGACAGTTTTTTTCACACAAAGGTAACAGAGCTGAGAAATCCCTACCAGAAGATGTTATGGATGCCAGAAATTTTGTGGTTTCAGGAGAAAATGGATGAGAATTTAGAAAAGATTAATAGGGTAGGGAACGTGTAGACAGGATCTGGAGAAAATACTGTCAGAGAAAAGAAAAACTAGAAAAATTAGAACAAAGAGAACAATTAGAACAACCTAGAGAATAACAAAGGAAAAGGGCAAGTGAAATCGTAAAAGGACTGGGGAGGCAGAAGAAGTGATCTGTAAAGGGATTGCTCTCACTTGTAAGCTGTGTAAGAATGGTTGTAAAACACATGTGTGAAGTACAAGGGCACAGACCAGAGATGTCAAGAAAAATGGGAGAAAGTCACAAAGGTACAGGCAAGTGGGAATGAGGACCATCAGAATTGGAAACTGCTGAAGAGGAAACAAAAGTAAAGTAAAGCAAGAGGGAAGAATACACAGGGAAGTCAGTTCTGCTGTTTGTCTGCCAAGGAGAGAGGGCTTTACGTCGGGAAGAGCAGATTGTCACCACTTCAGGGCAGTTCATTGCTGCACACTGGCCAGTGTGAGGCATTATTACACATCTCATATAAAAATAAGGTGGAGGAACAACATCACAGATGCAAAATGGGGTCCACAAAACTGAGAAACCACCCAAACCAGAGTAGTTGTGCAATCTTAATCTGACTTTATTGTTCTTTATGGCTAATTACTCAAGTATATACTTTTCTAAGAATTAACCCACACTACTCATTTCCTCTGCCCTTGCCCAGAGCAGTTTCATCCCCTCCACATTTGAATCAGGCTGCTCTCTACTTTGTGCTGGCTGGCTGAACACAAGGGGAGAAGCCACAGAAGAGACGAGAGCTCAGAACTCATAACTCTGAGTTCAGAAGCTTCTTGCTTGGGCTGAATGGGGAGATTTGAACAGGCACAGCAAGCCAGAGAATCATAGAATGTCTAGAGTTGGAAGAGACCTTAAAAATCACCAGCTTCCAACCCCCCTGCCATGGGCAGGGACACCTTCCAATAGACCAGGGAGCTAAACCTGCCCTCTGCCAGTTTAAAGCCATTTCCCCTTGACCTACCCAGGCACCCGTCAACAATTTACCAGTTCTCAAGCTCTTCACTCAGAAGGTGAGAAGCACAGCAGCCATTCGTAGGAAAGGCTCTAGAATTGATTTAACACGGATAAATCAATAGGTTTCTCTCAACCGTTTTTTTTTTTAAAAAAGAGACAACTCCTTTGTTTTGAGTAAACAAGTCTTCTAAAAAGTCTCAAACATTCAACCTGAGACTTCTGGGATATGTGAGAAATCTTGGTGCATGTAACTACATTTTCATAAAATATAAACAATCAAACCCAGGACATTACAATGGCAAATGCTAAGCTATTCCAATAAAAGGCAGCACAACTGGTCCCACATGTACCACAATGAACATGAACACCATTATGCCTTTTGTTTTTCCTTTCTTATTTTGGAACCACCTGTACTTGGAAAGAGAGAGTTTAAAAAAACTGTAATCTACATGTTTTAAAATATTATTTTAAATAAATATTAAAAAGATTAATTATAAAATACACTAAAAACACTGAAAAAGGGCAAAACGTGGATGCTATGTTATCAAGTGTTATGCATTTGACTTTACATGGATATCTTTATTTTCTACAGTGTATTTCAAGAATGCACATTAGGGCTAGAGATTGGATCCTGTGGATTCAGTGGAACTTTAATGTATGCTCCCTTAAACTGGATTGAGGCTTTTTCAACCCAGAAATCATATGCTAATATAAATCTCAATAGGCATGTTAATTTAACATTAATGTTTGTATCCACAGTCATTGAAGGGGGTACATAAAGGGTTGAGAGAGACCGAGATAATTTAGGGTCAGAGTGGACCTTTAGATTATCTAGTCTAGTTTACTTACTAATTGTAACTGTCTTCTGAGACCAATAACTTGAATTTTGCACCAGGCTGAACTGGGTTTGGCTGGAACCTCCTTTCCAGAAAGGCACCATGTCCTGATCTGCACATGCAGAGAGGCAGAAGCCCTCTTGTTGTCCTTGGTTACAAGTCCCTTCAACTCTCTGTTCAATATTTCTTTCCAAGCATTTAAACTTTGTGTTTCACCTGTTTTCTTTTTTTTTTTTTGTGACACCATTCCCTTTCACAGAATCACAGAATTGTTGAGGTTGGCAAAGACCTCTAAGATCAAATCCAGCCATCAACACGGCACCACTGTGTTCATCACTAAACCATGCCCTCAAGTGCCACATCCACATGTTTTTTTTAACGCTTCCAGGGACGGTGACTCCACCACATGTTCCAGTGCTTGACTACCCTCTCTGTGAAGGAATTTTTCTTAATATTCCAACTGAACCTCCCCTGGCACGACTAGAGACCTTTTCTCTCATCCTGAAAAAAGGGGTTAGAGAGCCTTCAGTAACTGTCATTTTGATGGAGAGAGTTAAATACTGTCACTAAACCACTTCTTGGTCTTGTTTATTTGTTTTTGAGGAGCAGAAGAGTCTGAGCTGTTTAAGTGCCTGTCCATCATTTTCTCCAGCCTTTGATCAGCAGTTTTGGTGCTCAAAGAACTCAACATCCAAAACATGGAGTGACTAGTCCCATTCATGTGGCTCTGCACTACAGACCACAGCTCCCACCCCCTACATGGATGCCTGTTCAGAAATCCTTCTGATACACCTTGCTACCAAAAGGCTTCGATTTTGTTTTTTCTAGAAGGGAAGCCCTGCAAGTGTAGCTTGTGTATGTTTGGCAACGCAGCTTTGTCTTCCATTTCCTCTGTTGAGATGCCTGGGACTCTTTGCCCAAATTGCTCTGCACTTTACAATATGGAAACATGATTTCTGTGAAAAGCCTCCTCTCCCTCCGCTGGCTCCACTCAAACCAGGATTACACCAGAGTTAAATGGGAGCTTTCAAACCCCAGCATTTCCTGGGGGCCTGCTCTTTGCTATCATCCATCATTTCTTTACAGCTCATTTTTAGATGCGTTTGTTAGAAGTTACTCTCTGGCTACACCCTTCTTCATGTCATAAATCAGTTGCCTCTGGCCTGCCTGGACACTGCTCAGTCGTCCCAGTGCCATTCCCACCAGCCCTCACCAGGGCTGAGTCATACCTCAGGAAAAGGGATGTAATTGCCCAATTTAATGTTATTTCTTTTCCATTAGAAAGCCAAATGAGAGGTGACCATTTACATTTTTGGGGTAATGCATATTCTAAATAAGGCCTTGATGTTGTTTTCTTTTTTTCCTCTTCTTTTTGTTTATTCATTATATGTGATTCTAAAAACCCATATATTTAGCATTGGTCTTTTCAGTGTTAGAGAATGGGAGACATATTGATTGGTAGTTGCTCATGTGAAGTTGTTTAAATAGTACTTTAAAAGACATTAAGCAGCATTTCAAATCAAAAACCACTCAGACACATGTATTTGGAAAGATACTGACTAGACTCATATTTCCTGTATTAAAATACTTGTATGAAATATGTTCTTTTCTGATTTATCAAACAAGCAAATGACCCTCTGGAGAGTTTCTGGTTCAGACATGAATACCTAAGCAAAATCTTAGTGAATCATCTGAACTTGCTAGAATTTTTCCATATGAAGGCTATTATAAATGTATCAATATTATGGTGTGACCTTATTCAATACATATTCATAAATCTGTACTACTACAGTGTTGGCTCTTGAGATGTAAAGGTGAAAATGCACACAAGAGCACCAAGGAGATGCATGGAGAATATAAATTCCTTATATACATTTGGTTTGTTACATGCTGACAAAATGTTTAGCTGAACTTACCTCCTCGAGTCAGCACCATAAAATTTAAGCTTTAATTACAATTTAATTATAATTTAAGATTTTTTCCATTTCACATAATTGTTTTGCACATTTAGGGACCAGAAGACACTAGAGTGAGACCCACTGAACAGATCTTAGCAGATAATTTGACCCATCTGTAGGATTTAGGAATAGGTTGAGAGATGTCAAAATATTTTAAGCTATTTAAAAGTCATGTGTCTAATTCAGCCCTCAGATATAGATGCATAAAAAACTACCAGATGTTGTAAGAAAGGCAGGGAATTGTGGCAGATATGGGAAAATCAGAGTAAAAAGAGAGAGGACAACGTAGAGATTTCAGCTTAGACCAAGAATTCAGGTCCTGATCTGAAAACCAAAGGGGATGACACAAATATTCCTGTTGCCCTCAAAGGCTTTTGGATAGTGTTCCCAAATATTATTTAAAAAACATTAGAGGCAGTGAGGCACTGAAATATCACAGGGGTGACACTTACAGTGCCTGATATAGATTAGAGGGATTTTCGCTTAAGCCTGAATAAAGCTGAGAGACAGACATATGGATGATAAATGTGTGTGTATCTATGTGCACATATATATACATATTTATAATGGGTTTTATGGAATTACTCTCTTGCTCTGAAGCCAGAGAGGAGCCTGCTCCAGCCCCAGAAGTGGCTAGCCCAGAGGAAGGATGGGCTTGGTGTACTTCTTGTCCCTAGGTTGTTGAGAAGGAGGTCAAAATGAGTCCAACACCAACCTTACAAGGAGACGGACAGAGGGAGGAAAAATCCCCTAAAATATGTGTTCCTTGTGTTAAAATTTTTACACTGTTAAATTTTTTCTATAATCCAAGCATTTGAACACCAGTTGATTTTGGACATTTGAACAAAATACTCTTTTAAAAGTAATTTGTTTTAGGACAGTGAACCAGACAGCACAGGAAACAGCTCAGAGAGCAGCTGAAGGAGCAAAATTAGAGGAATTTATAGTGCTACCTCCACAGCAGAAGGAATTTCTGAATTCAGGATGTCGTGTGCCAGCATGGATGGAGCTGTAAACTGGATGGAGAGAAGTTGTTGCCTTGTCCTGCAGGGAGGATTGAGGGACTGCACATCCCACTTGGGTCTTGCTCAGGGATTTGCATCCCAGTCTGTACAGCTCTCTTGAAGTCGGCATTACAAGTTCAGCTGTGTGGTGATGGGGAGAAGGGGCCTGGTTGCCAGGATTTCACAGTTTTTACTCTCCAGGTAAAGGTTTAAAGTTAGGTAACACAGTTACTTTTAACAGGCACAGCGGAATCACAGCTAACCCCGCACAGAAGTCAGATTTCTCTTCCCTCAGGTTTTTGAGGCAGGAAGGTCCTCCCTTGTAGTGTCAGAGCTGCAATAAACTCAGGGCAGTTTGTGTCTGTTCACAGCAGTAGAACACCAGCACCACCATCACTACCTCCGCCACCAACAGGGGTCTTTTCCTATGGGATTCACATCTCAAACTTTTCCATCACCACAGGCCTAAACACACGGATTGTTCCAGGATGGCTTCCTGTGTAGGGACACTGTTGATGCTTTTTCAGGTCTTCAGTTCATATGAGTGTCCACCTTGGGTTAGCCAGGAAAACAGTGCCAGGAATTACATATATTTTTCTAGCCAGTAGTGAAAAATATTCCCTTAAGGATCTTTGGATTTCTAGGCCTCTGTGAAGGCAAGGCTGATCGGCCACTTCTGGAATGGCTGTTAACCACAGGATTTCACACAGACTATTCATAATGGAGAGGCATTGCAGGCCAAATATTGAGTGCCTCCCTACAAAAGAGTGTCTCTAGTAATTGCTAGTGCCAGCATGTGAGAGCTTAGTTGAAATATTCTGTGGTTCTGCATCTGACCATGGTGTTTCTAGATATCCCTCATAAACTGATACCTGGTTGTACTAATCAGCACAGTGATCTTTTACTGTGTTACTGAAACATGAGCACATCTAAGTCCGTGTGGGTGAGTGTCTACCCATGTGCAAGTGCAAGAATTAACTTAATTTCTGTATTTCACTTCATAGCCAGGGCCGATTTCCTGCACTTCATGTCCATCAAGAGTTTGTCTGAGTCTGCAGTGTGAGAACTCTGGAGTTATGAGTTGTAATTCTGGAACTTCAAGGTTTGTAAACCCTCAGATGTTTCACTGCTGCCTTTGTAGTTCTGTATTTGCTTTCCCTTATTTAACTCCCTGCTTTCTCTTGGTTAAAATCCGTGCTGTGGTGGCCTGGGATAAAGTATGTCAACTGTCTCTGTGTATGGAGTGAGTGAGGGGAAGCTACTCCAGAGTTCCCCTTTCAGTGAGAGGGCTTTGAGACGTGAACATAAATCTTTGAAGTATGTGTTGAGCCAGCTGCTGCATCATTTAAAAATAGTCAGGTTGGTGCCAACAAGACAGATCACTCAGCTTGGGGGCCATAAACAGAAATCAAAGGCATGCATTAGCAGTGCCCCGGTGTTTGTGTGGTTCCACGGCGAGCCCTCTGCCCCTTCCAGCACGTATGTGATGGTGTTACAGAAGACCCTGCTGTCACTTCTACCACAGATCAATGTCACCCAGCCTGGGAAGGTGCCGTATGTTGAGGGCTGTGTGAAGGTGGAAGATATTTTCTGACTTTTTTTGTTAGAGTGCAGCCAGTTTTCTCAACTTCACAGTAAAAGAGAGGCTTTAAGAGTTCTAATAGCCCCAGAAGCTCTGGTGACGTGCCATTTGGGTATTAAACACTTGAAAAGGGTCAAAACCTGTGAAGTGGTCAAAGGGAAAAGAAACAAGGTCAAAAGTTTAAGCCATTGTACATGGTAGGCAAGGAGAACTCATATTTTAAGGAGTCTAGACAGCATATTAGCAGAGAAAGCTTACTGTGTTGCACTCTGTTTATGGGAGTTTTCCATAAATTGCAAAAATTATTAGGAATGCAGCATAACCAAAGCTTTGCCTTCCCCTGTTGAGAATAAGCTGCTGTGCAGTTTTATGTTCAAAGAGCATGGCACCTATACACACTTAATTCAAGTACAAGGGCCACAGGGCCCTAGGGAAAAATATGAAAAAAAAAGAAGTTTATTTTAGATAATTTTTTCCTGCTAAAAAACCCCAACATTAATTTATGTATCTGTCTGGAGACAGGTATAACGTGGTTATTGGTGCTTTATAGCAGATTTAGGAGGCGGCTGCAGCACTTGGGCACCTGTGTTTTTTATGTTCATGCATATATATTTTCTTGTTTTCAGAATGAAAAATATGCAGTCTTGATTCATTTACTTTGCCCGGCTTGTTTCAAGCTTTTCTTTTTTTCTCTTGGTGAATAAAAAGCAAAGTATGTGGCATTTTCAGTCCATAAATCTTGCTTTCTGTGGGCTAAGTTCTGCTCACAGCTTTTATTTGGCGTAAGTTAATGAGGCCAACACGTACCCCAGGGCAGAATTTGGGTCTCTGAGGCTACCTGGGGAAGTGGAAGGATGGATAAAACACTGGCTTTGGACTGGGGTTCAGCTCAGGGAGCTCAGCTCTGGATGCAACCTCTGAGCTCTTGGGGGAAGCTGCTTACAGTCTCCCAGGCTCCATGGCTTTGCTCCATGATGGTCCTGCATTGCACCAGTTATACCCTTTATTTCCTTCAATTTTGTGCTAAAAATTCACACCCTTATCTGCCCCTTTGCATCACACAGAAGTGGAAAGGATCATTATTTTGGTCTGACACGATTCACAGTTCTTTAGGGCAGAGAGCACTCTTTTTTCCTTTGATTCATTTCTGCAAGAAAGTAAAATTGTCTCAAATGTTCTGCTAAAAGCAGTGGTGTCAACAAATTGATCATGATGTACCATATAGTTAACATTTATCAGCTCTAATCAAGGAGTTCTTCCCAAAACTCGCTTGGGAAATCCTGTGTTTGCCTTCTAGGGTTACCTGCAGATACTGATCTAAAAAAAGGGCACTGAAACAGCTGTCCACAGGGGGGCATATCAAAAATACAACTATCAAGACAGCTTGATGCAAAACACCTCAGCTATTCCAGTTCTGTCTCGCTCAGACAGACTGATGTCCAAATTGTGAATTCATAGTTCTCAGGAAGTGGAACCTTTTTTCTGGACTCTGGCCTACAAACCACCCACATCAATCATATTTTTTAGGACACACAGTATACTTTAGGAATAATTTCTGAACTTTAGATGAGGAATTTAAGACATTGCAGTGGGATTTTCAAAAGCCCTCTTTGGAAGCTGTGCTGGGCCAGTGCAGAGCAGTTTTTTAAAGCCCAGCATCAGTTCTGAGTTGTGCTGCTCTCCTACCTGTAGGTATTTACATAAACTGAGCATTTTGCTTAACCTTGTAGGTATGCAAACACTGTAAGGTTACCAGGTTCAGTTGGATTGTGGCTGGGTATGTATTTTGTAAAAGAGAGGCCATGAGAAGAAAGATCAGGGAGAAAAATTGATTTAGAAAGAGGAAGGCAGGAAGATTGGGAAAAACAAGATGTGGGAGCTATGTGAAAGAGCAAAATGAGGATAGAGAAAAACTATTAATTAATAATATTATCTACATGAAGTTTAAAAGAGTCCAGCCAGCACCAGAATTATGAGGTACACCTGATCTTAGACAAATGTTATGAAACAGTGAAAGAGTCTTTTTCTGTAATGCAAAATATAAATCTGTATGATATGTTCTTACTGCTCGTATGCATGTGGGGTCTTCAAGCATCACTGAACGAGGACCCAGCTAGGGAAGAGTGAGCAGCTGCTCTCTGCCAGGAGGATAGCTGGGATCTGAATCCCAAATAGGATTGTAATTTACAGTGACCCTTGTAACAAAGCCAAGGTGCTGCAGGTCTGGCCACTGGGAAGGCAGGCTCAGTGGCTGCCAGCTCAGAAAGAAAGCTGAACTTTTCTTCCCAAGAAGGTAAGGATGTGTGAACTTCTAGCAAGGTAAGCTGAGGAAATTCACATGGAGCAGAAACCTCCCTGTGAAGATGAGATGAGGGAGGATTTTTAGCAATGTGCACTGATGAGTCATTGCAACTTCTATTAATATAATTGGCACGTATGTAAATAAATTCACATGTGCTCCTCTGAAAAGTTAACTCATGAGATCAGTCAGCAATAATAAACTGAGAAGAAATGCATTTTCATGGAAGCAGTGACCCATGGCATTATTTTCCAGGTATTTCAGAAAGAAAAGGGACTGCTTGGTCATTTGCAGTGGAACAAATGACCATGTATCTAAGAAATTGTCTTTTAGATGGTACAGGTGTGTTCACTTTCATGTGGAAAGTTTGCTGAAGAAACTTGTGCATTCTCACATTGCTTAAAGACAAGATATGGTGTGTAGATACATGGCCAGGTCTGGGAAAGTAAATCAGCACAGCACCCTGGAGGTCAGTGGAGCTTCAACACCCTTCCAGGACCTGCCCATGTACAACAGGGGCTGGGTGAAGTATTTCCAAGTTCCAGTAGTTTTATACATCAGCACCACAATGCAGGGCTGCCTGTCCCCACCTCCTCATAAAAGTCAGAAACCTGCTGCCTGCTATGCCCTTAGCCACCCATTCATAGTTCAGATACCCCTGAGTCCAACATTGTACAAGAAGAAACTTGTATTTTCTGAACAAAAGCTGCTGCTGCTCTTAGGGTGGGACTTTCCAGACTTATGGGTTATCCTAATAAAACCCAGGAATGTTTAAAAGGCAGTAGCATTAGAGACCACCAACTATTTTATTGTTGAAGCCTAAAAGAAAAATCTATTATACCTGAGATTGACCCTGTAGCTGTTTCTTTTAGCAGGCTCCTTAGAAAAGTGGATGGGCTGAGTTTTCACAAGGGCATTAATGCATTATTTTAGATTGCATGGGTTTGGATATTTACACACAACTATATAATAAGCATGTGAGAAAATCAACTGGTTTTAGTCCCACCACAACTCCTTTCTAACACAGAATGCAGAAGAAACAATATCAACAAAGAGGAGCAAATCTTGCCTGTTCTGCATGGCTATTTTTACTTTTCTGGATATTTGTTTGTCCTGCCCTCATCAGTGTGACTTGTGAGCAAAACATGCATAAAATATGTCAAAACATGCACTCATCCTCACAATATTCCCCTGAAACAGACCACAGCTAATAAACAAACAGGGAATTTTGCAGGTTGAAAACTGAGTCACCTAAGAGTGAAAACCTGAAACATCTTAATGTGGTTCAGTGATAATTTCCCTTGATTTAAATGGACTGACTGTGTCTAATGGATCTGGGCTTCCCATGCCCAAGGCGGTATAAGAAGGTATCAGGTAATGACTTGAGATTTCTTGAGGGTCAAACCAATCCCATGCACATCATTTATTTCAACACTTGTCCTGCTGAAGTTAATAAAGCAGCTGATGTGAAAGCAACCCATGCTCCATGGTCAAGTGGCTAGTGGCTCTTTGTCCTGGGCACGTGGCTATCAATTTTTGGAAACACTGATGGCAGGTTTGCGTATGGTACCTGAAATTAGATTCAGTGATCTGAATATCTCATCTGGATCCCTAGATGGCCATATGGCTATGCAGAACCTCCTTCACCAGCCACACCCTTTGCCATGACTTACAGTTTGGTGGTCACTGTGTTAATATTCCTAGCACGAAGCACTGTCTGTGGAGGATGTGAATATACAATGCAGGTTTGAAGGGGTGAGGATTTAATTCTACAAGCTTTGCCTTTTCCAAAGAGCAGTGTCCACTGCCTCTCAGTGCAGGGTGATACATGTAATTGAGAAGATCTGAGCCTTGCCATAAAACTCGTGTAGCCCTGACACTTGAGACGCAGGGCCAGGTTGTCAAACTCCCAGACAAAGAACAGTTGTTCAAAACACACCGAGGGAACCTGGATCTCCACATGGAACGTCCGCCGCGGCGTTTGTGGTAACCTAATTTACACCTAGCAGTCCCAGTCAGTATTTGTGCTGTCTGCTGATAGGGAAGGAAGGCCACAGGAACTGCTCTGAAAGAAGGCCTACAGAGCTGGCTCCTTGCCTTGCTGGTTTAGAGGAGGATTCCTGCCAATTTGGCTGGTTTTGAGTTATACTTCAAATAACAGAAAAAAAAGGCATTGAAAGTGTTGGATACATTTTGGCCATGTCTTAAGTTTGATTTAAATTTAAATGCAATAGTTGACATGGGGTTACCTCTTGTTGATTCCACCTTATTTGATTCCACCTCTACCTAAGAGGGAAGGAAATCAGACACAAAGAAACAGCTATCAAGATCCAGAGGTTTAAAAATCAGCTGGTGTGCTTAGCCTGATATATTCCCTGATCTACCCATATGCTTATACTCCTGCTCACACACAGAAGAATTAATTCATCCCAAGATGCAATTGTGCATCTGTTTTATATGTTTGACCAGTCACTTCAGAAATAATTTTAACTTGTGGGGAGCATTTACAAGTGTAAGAGCAGGAAAGGTGACAAATAAAGGTGAGAGTATACATTTGCCAGACAAGAATAAGGAGACATAACAACTGTGAACAAAAACCTACTTCTCTGGGATCCATCCTGTACGTAATCCCCAGCAGGGATTCAGTGATTTCACCTGGAAAGTATTGAGAGGTTATAAGGAAATCCTGCCTGTTATTAGGCATCGGTAGCCGTCAGGTTGTCTACATCCACATCTACAGCAGCACGAATTTCTGCTGCTTGGTTTGAAGGCAATCTCAAACTGTTCTTTAAATCAAGGCAGCTGCTATTAGTTGCCCATCCAAACTAGCACATATGAAGCAACAGACAGGAACGTACAAGGCAGGATGAATTCTAAATAAAGGACACTATCACCTTCCAGACAAACCCCGTGTTTCCCCACGTGAACTTTTGCCTTCATTCCTACTAATGAATTCTTAATCTTCCAACTAAAAATCAAAGATGCTGTCCTGCCTCTGACAGGATTTGGGTCTTAAACAACTTTCCTGACTTAATTTGCCCTCACACAAACACAAGCTGAAGGTGTCTGATCTGAGTGCCTGCTCTTTCCTGGTTCCTTAAGCTGACCAGGATTTCTCTTTCCTTCTAATCTGAGGATCCTCACTGACAGGATCCCCTCCCCACTGCAGACTGGGAAAGGAGGCTGGCTACAAAATGCTGGAAAGTGAACCACCTCCGGCTTCCTTCAAATCCTTTTCCTAGTCCCAGAGGAATGCATGCAGGAGGCCAAATGTCTCAGGAAGCAGCTGCCACACTAAATACTTCTGGCTGGGGACTGGTCCTGAGATGGTGGGAAAGTTGAACTGGTTTGGAAAATGTTGGTGAAATTGCCTTCAAAACCAGCTTAGCAGAGAGCTGCCCCTCAGCTCGTGTTTCAGTGGCACGGAGGAGATCAGAATCCCCCTCACAGTGCAGAGGCAAGGGGCTTCTATCACTTGATATGTCAAATCTTGTTTAGGGCAGACAAGCAAAATCACAGTACTTCGTTTCTTTGGAACTGGGATTTTTTTTCCCCTCCTCCTGAAGGATGACAGTCCATTTTATACAGCATACCTAAGGGTGTAATGTCAGGAAAAGATGTCTGCAGTCACACATTTGAGAATTGTGGAGTTACAGGGGGATTTAAAGCATGCTGTAGCCGCTGAGACTGTGTTCTGATACTGCTGCAGGAGCAAGGCTGCATCCCAGAGTGGAAAATGTGTGTGTGTGTTACAAGGAAAGAAAAGCTGATTGCATTAGGGGCTTGCTGTACTTCATATTTTATGTCCTTGGTTAGTGCAAGTGCAAATGTTGGGCTGAAAAAGACAACAAAAAGCCTTGATTCAGTATATTTATACCAAAACTAGCTTATTCTCCAGTTACCAGAATATTCTTTGGAAATAAGATTTACCTCTACTTTTTACATTTCTTTGGAGAGATGATATAATTTAGGAGGATCATCTTTACTTTTACTTTTTTGGAATGTAAATTCTTGTGAAAAAAATGTATCTCTCATTTGTCGAGAAACTTCAACAAATCTTTTTTGGGGGACGGGATGAAACCTTTCCAAATTCTAATTCCCCTAATCCCTGAAGTGTTTTAAGAGGAGCAGACCTGCTGTTTGCAGTGTGTTGCAGGCAAGACCGACCTCTGCAGGACAAAGTAGGGCAGGTCCAAAGAAAATTAGGCTCAATGGAACTGTGGCTTGTAATAGCACCACTAAAAATAAGAGTTCTCCCATTTTTTGGAGAAAGTCTTTCCTCTTTCCAATTTTCTTGAATAAAACTCAGTGTGTGTATTTAAAGAAAGGGGCAGGTGAAATTTTTGTGTGAGCTCCATCCCTCCTCAGAGAGGGTTTCCTTTGCTCTCACTGATGCACAGAATGGTTGTGAAGGGTGATAAACTTGATACTAGTTTTATTCAGGGTAAGAATCACTTGCAAAGTGATTGTTGAGGTCTAGGACACTTTGTGATGAATTTTAAAAGTTATACAGTGGTGAAACTCAGCCTAACACTGAAAAGAGGATTAATATTTTTCCAAGCCCTCTAGGACCAAACTGGGATAGGGGGACAGGATGTGTGTGGTGTGTGGCAGATTGGGAAGTGTTTCTCCTCCTACATGCTGAAATCGAGTTTAAGACTTTCTTTTTTTGGGGGGTGGGTGGGCGGTCCTGGATCAAAAAGTTGCCTTCACTGTTTTAATGGCTGTTCTGCTTCTTTTCCTTTTAATTACTTGCCAGCACCAGAGTGTGCTGTTCCTGTAGAGTCAGCACTGCAGCTTCTTTGGAGACCCCAAAACTGTTGAATAAAAGCTACTAAGTCTAACAGGTTGCTCAGGGAGCAGTGGAACCTGTGAAGCCAGGCTTCCTGTGCCCCTCCAGTGTGGATTCTTTGGTGGCCAATAACACCTCTGGAAGTGGCCGCACGTGGGGGTTTTCTGGTGGCTGATAAAAGGTGAGCTCACACCGTAGCTTTCCTCCTCTGAGAAGCCTCTGACTTCGATCTCTCCCCTTTTCTGATGTCTAGCATGAGAAGCAGGAACTTGGTGTGTTTGAGCCCTCAGCCCTGCTGCCAGCCTTGGCGGAGATGGCCAGACAGATTTAAGAGCTACACCGGGAGAGAACAGCAAAGACTGATGAACACGTGCACACATGAAGCAGCTTGGTGACCCTTTAAGCTGTCCCCTGGAAAATTCAGCACCCTTCACCCTGTGTGCTCCCTGCAGCTTCCCATTGCTCCTCGTGGCACAGGTAATTGCACACCTGGGTGGGGAGCTGATCACACCGAAAAGTGTGTGAAGGATTTGCTTTGGGTGTTAGGTTTGAATTAATAAAACTTCATGCTTATCTTTTTTTTCAACCAGCACCATTCCCTCCTCTGCTGTTCTGCAAGGCTGCACAAACCCTTCCTGCAGAGGCCGGAGTGGGTGCCCAGGAGGAGTGAGATGAGGGGGTGCAAATATTTTCTCTTTACATCGGCAGCACCTGCTTTAAATGCACACTGAACTGTAGCCACAGACACCATGAGAGCACAACCCTTCTTTCTTAAGAAAATAAACCTAAAAATTATCTATTAAAAAGAAAGTGGTGGGTTCGATACCTAGCAGAGGAAGAATAAATATAAAACCAATGGCCAAAACATGAAGACATGTTTTTCCAACAACTCTGATTTACACAGAGAGATACTGCTTTTTGTAAGAATAACAAAGGGAGCGGACAGAGCAAAGAGGTTTTGCAACTACATCAAACTCTCAAATATAGATCCAGGCATGAGAACTTTAACAAAAATGTCAAACTGCCATGTAAAAATAGCAGTGGAGAAGTCATGTCAAGAGTACAATAGCCCTGAGGAGATAATCACAGCAAAAGCATTGCCTAAGGATGCTTAAACCCCATCACTTGGAGTCTTAAAGTCAGTATTGGATGCTGTTCTGTGGAGGAGATAGTGTTCATGTTCACTACTCCTCTTGCTGTTATCGTCCTTGTTCTTACCATTGTTGAAGCTGCGCAGCCTGGAAAAGGAAGCCAAGCTCTCTCCCGCAGAGATCTGGATGTTTCCACTGTGCATTATACTCGTGTTACGGCCATCAGCACATTGCATTTGTGCTCCTAACTCTGCACTATGCTGTGGGATGTGGCTAAGAGAGAGCTCGTGCACAAAATACTGTTTTGGAAAGAAGTGTTACTTCAGGCGGAATAAAAATGGCAAACTCTGAGCACACGTATTTCCCCTTCCATAGGCAGTATGACTGTTGGGAAGCTGCTCTGGAGTTAGAAATCAGGAAAGCTGACAGTGCCACGGCTGGTGATGATCGGACACCTGACGTGACATAACCAATGCAATGGAAGAACACAGCAGTGAAATGGCCACCATAACCTACATTATTCCTCATATTCTTGCTTTGTCCTTTTACTGAAAATTTAATTATGGTCTTAGTTACTCTTCTGTAGTCTGTGCACCACAGAAATATACCAGAAGTGATAAAAATACCTGTATTTTTTGACCAAGGCAAAATACTTAAGTAATTGGTTTGAGGCAGGATTTTGTTTGATTATACCACTGCTTGAGCTGCTTCAGTTCCCTGCTTGCTTCCAGGAGGCTTTCATTTTGAATAAGCTCAGTCTCTGCTCCTCAGCCATCTGGCTTCGAGCTCTTCAGCATTTTCCTCCTAATCCCCTTCATATGCAAGCCCAGAATAAAGGAGTTTCTTCCAGCTCCAGATAAGTAGTAGCTGGATTTTTCTCTCGTGATTGCCAAAACTGCCACAGTCCATCACAGGAAACAGTCCAGCAACGCAACGTGACCTCCAGGACCTTGGTTGAGGTACTTGGCCTGCAACTCCTATTTTGTTGAGTCATGTGTGTGGAAAATAAAAAGGTGCCTGCAAAGTTGATCACAGAAATGGGTGTTTTCTTTGCTGAAGACACCGCATTTTTGCTATTCCATCAGAAAGTTTAAACCAGCGCTAGTTAAATATGTGCAGGTGGAAGAGCCTACAGTGCAGTCATCTGCACTCTGCTAATATTCTGCATTTCTTCTTCATAGTCCATGGAGGGAGAGGCATATGGAGTTTGTGATTTATCTCATTCAAGACATCTGAACTAATTCAGATGAACTAGACCTGGAAGTGATGTAGCTCATCTTCAGTCTTTCCAGTGATTAAAGGGAGTTTTAAGTGGTTACAAAACAGACCTTTAAGCGCAAAATCCATTCTAGGTCCTTAGAGGAATAAGATGTCTGAAAGTCTGCAACTTTGTCGATTTCGGGATTGCATTTCTTTCACCAAGTTCAGGCTGAGCTCTACTCGTCATGAATGTCTTAGGGTGATTCTAAAAATCAGGTGTTGTAGCTGTGACATTGTTACCACAAGGTGTAGCTCAGAAATGCCCCCAGATCAGCTGAAATGTGCTTTCCATCAACACCAGGTAGGGACACGTCTCCTTCCCTTCCCTTTTGTTCGCAGGGAGGGCAAAGGGGAGCAAACCATGTCTTTTGCAATTCAAAGCTGAACAGTCTCCACTTGTGTCAGTGCTCCCACATGACTTTCTTGCAGTACAGTGGGATCTCATGGAACAGAGGATATTGTTTCACACACATCTGTCTTTTTCAAACCCACATCATCACAACAGCAAACACTTGGTTTTAGTGACCTCCTGTGCCAATACTTGTGTTTCATTGGGGAGGGAAAGGATTTTCCTCCCTTGGCAGGTGAACATCTAGGTTGTGTCTCGTATTCCACCTCCTCAGAGGCGAGGTCTGCAGAACATGCATTAGGAAGGCAGCAGACTTAAGGCCTCAGGAGAATGAGCTAATGTTTTTAAACCTGTGATTTTTTCCCCTTTACAACACTATTTTTCAGCCTGTGCTCTGTGTACCTCTGAGAGTCTGCAGAATACTCCAAGAGGTCCATGAAAAACAGCTAACAGGAGCAAGCCTATTGTCAGTGGGTTTAAATTCCCTATACAGGGATACATACCTCTTTTGGAAAAAAACAAAAATAGGCAGCTTGTAAATTGAAAACTGTTGAAAACTACAGCTCCATAAAGTTTCAAGGAGTAATTCTTCTAAACACTTAGATGTGTGAAGGGTTAGAGGGTAAATTAATCTAGCTTGGTGGTTAGCACTACCACTCAGACAAAAGGAATTGCTTTAATAAGCATTTAATTATTTTGTCCAAACATGAGAGACTGAAAATGTCCTACCTCTGAGTATCCTATAGTGCAGGAATTAACAAAATCTCTAAGAAGCTGAAAGGCTTGAATTGGTCAGGAAAAATGCTGAAGCTTAGCCCATGTGTGGGGAAAGTTCCCTCCTCCTCTATACCGGAGATATGAAAGCAACACCTTTCCACCATCCCTGTTCTTGATGTTTTGTGCTGTGGGGACCCTGGTAAATGCTTCCTTGTGGCTGAACAGTTGGAGTGGCTGGACATGTGCTCGGTGCTGGAGTGCTGTCCTGCAAGAACAGACTGTGAGGGTGTAAGTCCAGAGGTGCAGCTCCACTGGCTCGTCCTGGGTGCTGGAAGCCTGTGTTTGTGAGCTGAGCACCACAAAAGATGCTTTATGATTAAGCATTTGGTGGTTCACTCAAGGTCACACAGGAGGTAAAGAAAGGACGTGACCCCAACTTTGCCAAAAATGAGACCGGTACCTTCGCCACAGGGCTGTGATGTCTCAACACCAGAGTAGCAGTGACCAGATTAAGGGTGAGCAAGAGATGCTTTTTTTCCCCACAGAGAGTTTTAAATGAGAACCAGCACACGGCTGTGCTACCACCATGGAAGTTGTGCTGAGGGAGGAGACGGGGAGGACAAAGCCCTGCATTGGATGCGGGAAGTACAGAGGTGGTGCAGAAAGAAATGTAAAGTTAGATTTACAAATCAGAGGAGGGGTTACAAAGAGGGTTACTGCTGCTCCATGATGTGCTTCCCATTGGATTTCCACATCCAGTTCATAGCATCCTAATGAGAGGAAGAGATGGGTTCATGGTTCCAGTAGAAACGACATTTGGTTTGTAAAAAAATAGATCAGATTGGAAGGATGAACAGCTTCTTATTCCTTGAAAGAGCTGTAAGTGAAATCAAGACAATCTACTCTTCCTGAAGACTTTGTCATATTGTTCAGACATCCCAAGGAACCATAATTGGATTTTTACCATAAACAAGCATTGAGAAACATTTCTTATTTAGGTTGTTCTTGAGCTTTTTTCCTTCCCTGTTAGTCAACAGAATTTCTGTGGCCATGAATGGGAACAGGGAGGGAATATGTCATCTGGGGAAAGGCAAACTTCCCAAAGTCCACAGAAGTCAAAACTATTAACTATTTTGGGTATTTAGAAAACAAAGTGTTTACCCTCACAAACTTGTTTTGCCTGTAATTTAAACTCATTTTCTCTCCCATGCTATTTGAGCAGATTACGTTTCAAAACCAAACAGATTTTCTAGGCAGCCTGCTTATGTATTAAAGAGGGCTGACAAAAGCAAAGCAGCCACAGACCAGTCCTATGGAAAGGATTTCTGTATGCTCTGCCCTCATACTTTCTGGTGTTTCTTCTGTTGGAAAGTGTTTTAGATTTTTACATTATATTAAATCTTAAATTATGTATTATGTAAATACAATAATACACATTAAATAATTATAGCTTTGTATTTGTTAAATTTATTGTTTGTATTTATTATATCTACTGAAATTTCTGTTTGTTTCTCTCCCTTTCAATTTTTTGTGGCTCTTCAACTTTGTATTAGTGGGAGGTTATGTCCTATTTAGAAAACATGAATCCAACAATGTGGAGAATAACTTTTAAACCTAATTTATTAGCATTGTCAAGGAATTTGGAAAATTTCAATCTTTAAGGTCAAGCCAGCTGAGAAAGCAAATATTTAAACATGCTAAAACTTGGAAGATTGTGGAATATTCTTCAAACTCCCCTTTCTTGTCCATCTTATTTTGATGCTTAAACCTGAGGCAGTTTTGCAGGCGGGGTACTGTGAATGGGAGGGAGATTCTTGTTTGTGTTACAGTGACAACCAAACAACCAGTAATGATAAGGAGATTTTCTATTATGAGTCAAGAGGTGCCGGAGGAAAGAGCCAAAGCTGAGCCTTCAGATCTAACTTTCCATGTTCTGACAGTTGTGTATTTGCTTTCTCAACATTATGGTTTTCTGCTAACCCAGAAAGACGATAATGAGGGTTTAGAAGCACAGTGATAAAATTGGTTTGTACTGTGGTCCCTGGAAGTAAATAGCGTGAAAACAATTCGCCTGCAGTATTTTAAACAGTGGCTTGAATTGAAATAATTTTTTAAACAACAGGAACATTTCTAAATCTTCTATTTTTTTAACCCACGTGATGTATTTTTGTGTTTGTTGTGGCTTCTAAGGAGTTATATCTTATTCTTTTTTCTGTTCAGAAAATTTTTGAACATACCACTTGCGAAAAATGAAGGGTGGGTGGTTCTGAATGCAGTGCTGAAGAACAAGTCCTGTGGAAATCTGTGGATATATTCTCACCCCGCTGACATGAAAAGTAGGTCTGGATTCCCCGTGGGTCTGAGTCAAAAGCTCACAAAATCATTCTGAGCTTTCCCTGTGACTCCAGTTATCTTTGGCTCATGTTCAGGGAATTGGGAGTCAGTTGACTTGTAATTCTGACCCCAACTTATTTTTATTTATTATGAGTGGACACCAGCTGCTTCTTTGTTGTCTGAAATATACTGTGTGCCCTTGAACTTTGACATCTTCCCTCCAAGAGGATGATTTAGGCTTTCTCCATGGTTTGCCAAACCAGCAGGCTACCATACTTTTGGACTTCCGACAGCACAAGAGGGACAAATCCCCCACCCATCTTTGGAGTGACACATAAAGCAAAATAATAAAAACATATACAAGGCCTTATGAAATGGAAGTATTTATCCACAGGGCCACAGTCTGTGTGTTACATTTGCTGACATGGTCAATTAACAGTCTTATCAAGGACAACCCGGCTTTGGTCACTCAACCTTACTTCATTTAAGTCGATAGTCCTCAATATCCAACAGTGGGATAAACCAGATTCCTCAGCTTTGTTTGCTTTGGCCTACCGTGTCTCTTTATGAGGAAAATGGTCAAAGTAAAGTGCTTCCTCTGTGTATTTTGACAGGAAACAGTACTAATATGCTTTCCTTTTGTCGTATGCCTTGCTCTTTTCTCCCGGTGTTGTTTAAATATTTTCAGTCCAATGACATATTTATTAACCCACCACTCTCTGCATGGGGTAAGACTTTGATTGGCCCATCTGTAAAGACTCTCGGTTAAGGTGGTTTTTTCAGCGAGAGTTAATAATATTACTACTATTCACGTAAAACTCTGAGACAATCTCTTTAAAAATGGAGCACATTTATCTAAAACAGCTGGTTAAGAGAGCATGAGGGCCCAGCTAGAGTCGGCAAGGTCGGGGGTCAGGGTTAACACCAATCTCTGTGGAACTTTGAAGCTGACATTTTACAGATTATATGTGTCTCAGTGCACAGTGGGCATGGCATATAAATTGGTCTTAGAGGCCCCTATTTGTTCCCTGCATTTTTATGAGCCCACAGAGTTGTTCTTTGAAGCAGCACACACAGAAAATAAAAACTCATTTTAATGTTGTGGAACTATTTGCAGTAAATCATGTTAACATCCTGGCTTTTCTTTAGAGAGATGCAGTGTGTTTTTCCATGTTCTTGGGTGCTGTGATTGCCTCTGATTTGATCCTGTATTTTTCCTTCTAATCTCACTTCATGCATCTTGTCTTCTCTCCTGCCCCCAGCTTAGTATTTTCACAGTTATCCTGCTTGCCTGGCTGATTTTAAGCTCCAAGGACACCTTCTTTTGCTTCATGCAATGACTTAGTTATTCTAAGTGCTTATACTCCCTCCTCTACCAAAAATCCCCTGGCACTATAAACCCCTTGCTATTGTATGGCATTGCAGCCTTAGAAGAAAGCATCTGATTTCAAAGGGACCAAGTTCCATTCTGGAACTAATTATATCATTTATTTTATGATTTTTTTTTTAATTGCTAGGTGTTTTAACTGGAAAATGCTGAATTCTGGAGAGCCACAAGGAACAGACACTGTTAACGGAATCTGCTGGAGGTATTTTAGCCACCTAATTAATTTTCAATAAATGCTTCCAATAGGTAATTTGCTTCTGGCCAAATGTAAATCAACTGGAGACAAATAGGGTTAAAATTAGAAATGTGTGATGGGGACAATGTTTATGGACAAAATAACCTGGCACTCCTAGAAATAACTTGCTGACAGTAATAGAAAATTGGACCACACAGAGGTTAACAAAACCTGAGCACTGTGTGTCACATGGCCCTGGTAGAGTTTCTGCAGCTGGACACAACTGGCTCCTAGGTGTGGGTCTCACCACACAAGGCCTGCTTATCCTTGATCTTCCCTTGATATGGGCTGGGCATGACCTGCCTCAGTCCTCTTGTATCTGGCATCTTTCCTAAGGTGCTTTTTCTCCATTTTCCTTTGCAAAAACTGTCTTTATTCTTGAACCTCCACAAAGTCTGAAAGACACTCCAGATAGCACAAATATCCTCTGCGGAGCTCCAAGGTTCTGTGTTCTCTGGTCTTTGAGGTCATATTTTCAGAGGTACATAACAGCTGGAATGCAGACCAATGATGAGTAGTTTTCTAATTTTGTTAATTAATAATGGTACTAATCTACACCAGCTTCTGAGAGAAATTTAAAATACAGATTTTTTAAAAATTTCTTGCATATTGGTTTTTTACCTTTCCTCTGCCTTTCACATATTCTTCACTCCTTCTAATTCCATGGTATATCTCATTGTCTTCTCTGAAAATAAAGCCAGTATCTCTCTCTTCCCAAATGGACTGTTAAGAGATTCCTTTCATTCCTCCCAAATTCCCATGCCAGGTGGCCTTTGGACAGGCCTGGTCCCCCATGAAGCAACACACTGCCCAAGCCCCATCCTGCCCTTAAATTCAAACTGGAAAAAAACTGACCTGGGCAGAAGCAAACCCTTTATCCATGGAAACCTTCATGTGGAAAGAGGAGTGTAAGTGTTTGATGCCTCTTTATCATGGGTCTTAAGTCACTTACCTCTGTAATTTAGAATCAATTAGAAAATTTGATTCAGAGGATTGGTGTTACTTTTTACTGACGTGGCTGTGGACACTGGAAGAGCCTTCAGAGCAGGTGCCAGCTGCTGTGGGAACAGGGAAATCTCAAAGCTGGTGCTCGTGGGCAGACCAGCAGCAGCACTAACGAGTCATGGTGGAGCTGCAGTGACGTTGTCTGAAAAACAGGCCACAGATAACTCTGTGGTACGAGGTGTGACAAACAGGCTGCTGCTAAATAAACACAAGGACAAGAGACCTTTGGAGGCATTTGATAGAAAGAAGCTTGCTTAAATCTTTAGCATTTTCTGAAAGAAAAGGTCAGCGACGCAGACTTGCAACTTTTATAAACTTCTCTAAATATACAGGTGACAAAGCAAACTATGACAATTATCCTGCCATTTTCCTAGTCTCTGTTACTCAAAAGACACTAACATGGTCTCAGCACTTCCCTCATTTTAGTGGATTTAGATCTGGTTGTACCCTATGGATAGGATCTCTATCAACTTCAGGAAAAGGGCTTGGCAGCAAGTTTGTGGGTTGATCTAGCAAATCTTTTAACACTGTAGAATCACGAGGGGGTCTGGAAAATTTTGTTCATCTTTTTGAAATCCCACAAAGTTTATTTCTGTCACTTTTATTTTTCCATGATGGCCAGTGTATGGAAAATGGCAACATATCAGGCTCCATTCCTGTCTCCAGCAGCCCCAAACAAGGTTGTGTGCTGGCTCCCACGCTGGTTTCCTTCTTTTTCTTGGCTGTGCTGGCGGAGGCATTTTGCTGACATTGAGAGAGGAATATTTATTTAGTTCTATACCAATGGAAAGTTTCTCCATCTGCAGTGCTGCTCATCAGAGATCTTTTTTTTCAAATGCCGGTAACCTCTCCAGTTGAAGACTTGCTCCGTGTCCATTTTGCTGAGCAGGCCGTGGAGTGGGTTTCATGACTGGACAACAGGTTGGGCATGTCCATCCTGCTCCTGCTTCTCTCCAGTCTGGAGAGCTTTGCTGGTTAGTAAGAGTGCTGTCACAGAAGCTGCCCATGAGATTAGCCCATTGCAAGGCTCTGCATTTTGGCCACACCTCTTGGAGAACAACATTGTGAAACTAAGAAGTAATAACAATGCCTGTCAAAATGTCCAACTCATGCTGTTCCTTCCTTGTTATAAGACTGTTGCTCCATCAAACCCCATCCTATGGAGCCTCTAAACTTTGGTTTCACCTATTTGTGAGACTACATGGTGGGGTGAAATGCCTCACATACAAATCCTTGTATACTGACAAATTGTTCTCATTGAAAGCAGAAAATGCCTAGACACCTTGCTCTATGGCCTGAAAGTTCTTAAGGAAATACTTTATGATCAACAAAACCAAACCAGCTGTTCCCATTTTGCTGGGATAATGCAAACCCAGCTGGAAAGTGAGCTGGACTGACCCCTGCCCTGAGGAGGCAGCAGCCCACAACAAAGCAGGGTGGTGGGACCAGTCCTGTAAACATCTTTGAAAGAAATCTCGAATTGTACAAAAAGAGAGCACCGTCCCTTGATTTGATAATTTCATTTTTTTCCACATATGGCTGTTCTTAAGACTTTTGCAGAACTCCAATTTCCAATGTACCTGTCCAAGCTGGGTGACCTCTGGACTCAGGTGTGCTGAAACCAGCATAATTTCCATCATTTTTGATGAGATAACAAGAAAGGCAGGTAAGAGCTGAATTCAACAGGATTGTGCAGCTTGACACAGAATCCCATTATAAACAGATATTTTAGATGGGTTCCCCAGAGACATATTCTAAAGTAGTTTAAAAATGGCTAAAGAAAATAACTGGGCAAAAAGATTTTGTAAAGATGAGGACAGATCCTCAGCTGGCATAAATTTCTGTATCTCTGCTGAACCAGTGGAGCCTTTTCATACTCTGGTACACTGGTGTTTCAGCCCAAAAAGTTGTCCTTTCATGTCCATCATTAATTATGAGCCATATTTTTGAAATTCATAATCAGACAAATAATTCTGTACTTACCATTGTGACTAAACCTGCATTTAGGGTTGGAGGAAGAGGGACTAGTTAATCTAAAGACCAATATGAGAGCAATACATATGACGAAAGAGAATCAGATTCTTCAAGGCATTTTAGGCATTTTAAGAATATTTTTCTGCTGTACCATGGAGCTGATTGATTAATTATCCCTTAGTCACATTTAATAATCAAGACTCAAGCTATCAGTTATGTGTTCCAGGAATTCTGATTTTACCACCCATCTCCCTATAACAGCAAATTACCTTTACTAACTGGGTTTAACATGGAGTTATGATGAGTTCTTTTCTCTGCTAGAAGTACTGATGGTCGTAACATCAGGCAGGTGGATCAGTTTGGATAACAATCTTGAATTTTGGAGGAGGAGACAGTATTTCTACTCCTAGAATTCTATTAAGATAAATGATAGCAAGTTTTCCTAGAGCTTGGTACTACCCAGTAGTACAAACTAGTTAATGAGGGACTTAGAAGTTGCTGGAAATACTTTGAGTTTATGGACATTCGATACAGTGCTGAATCCATATATTGCCTTTAAATCTAAAAAGCATAACAAAACTCTACATTTTCTGCATTAATCTAGATGTATTTAATTAGCAGTAAAGCACAAGGCTGGGAGCCAGGAGGTCTGGGTTGTAACTGTTGTGGGGATCCTTTGCAAGCCTTGTCTTGCCTGTCACCTGGGAATAAAAGTCTCTCCAGGGAGCGTTTTCCACAGTGGAACTTAATTTACTGATGTTTTTAAAGCAGTTTAAAGGACTGAAATGGGAGGCACAGGAGGAATGAGAATTGTGTGGATCTATGGTGCATCCCAGGACCCTGGTGACTGTTAATGGTGGACACATGGCAGAAAGTTTACAGAGTATCTTAGGTAGCCACGTATGTGGGTGCTACCAAGCATAAAGCCTGCTCCTGCTGAAATCAATAGAAGACCTGTGCTAAAACTCATGAAAGCAAGACCAGTCCTTTTTCTGAAAAAAATGGTGCAGGGACATGTTCTCATAAAATTTGCTCACCGGGACTGCCTTTATTGCATGGAACTAGAAAGTGCAAAGGAAGAGGGAGACAAGATTGTATCTCCTTAAACGAAATGGAATTTTATTTTTCATCTCAAGACAGGCTTTTCTTGATTGCTGTGCACAAATTTGTTTTACTTTGCTATTGCCAAATTTCTTGAGCTACTGCCAGTCCTAATTCATCCGAACTCTCTTGTCATGATTAAACACGTTGAGTGACTGCACGAAGATGGGAAATGCCAGTGTATATAAATCACAACAGACTGCCAGTTGTTCTCCATTTGCTTCCTCCTCCTCCTTGTTGTCTCCCAACACCCCTGATCAATGCTGTTTCCTGATTGCTTCACTCAAATGGAGATGTGTCCTGATCCTGCCTTCCTTACAGCTTAGTTTACAAAAGCTTCTCTTCTGTTCTGCCAAGTAGTCCTTGTTTCTGGGGAAAGCCCGAGTGAGCCCACCTGTAACACTCAGATGAGTCAAATCCAGTGGCTTCCATTAGCATCGAAGGGGTATGTCCACATCAGTGTGAAAAAACACCTGAAGAGAACATCCAGCTTGACATGTCAGCCACAGGGGAAATGCCACTAATTCACATCTTTCTGTTCTCAGGGGTCTACCCGAGCTGTGGCTCCTACCCAGGCCAAAGAGTCCTTAAGCTCACAGCCAGTGGAGGAAAGGGTACAGAAAACTGGTGCTACCTTTCAAGCCAGGTTGATGAAGATGAAGGAACATGCTCTGGGCTGCTGGCAGCTGTTTCTTTCTTTGGCAGAAGATCACAAAAATTATAGGCAAAACTACGGAAAAAAATGGTAAATCACTCAAGGAAAACTAGATCTATTTTGTTTTCTCCCAAAGTGTTTCATTATAATCATAAACTATAAGGTGTTAAAGGGGTTAACAGGCTCTCAACTCATTGTCAACTAATTATCTTTAAGGTGTTGTCATCACATACTAATCGCTGGGTGAATGCCAGTCCCACCACTGGGAGGTGCCCAACCCCAGGCTGACCTTCTCTCACCTAACAGATGCTTACTTCATTAACTTCAACCCTCACTTGCACGGAAAAAAGCTTTTAGGGACTTTCATCTTTTTAAAAGGGCAGGGAAAAAACCCTAATAAACTGGTAGCCTGGTTAGCAGTAGGGGACAGCTTTAGCTTCAGGCACCATGGGTGGCTAAGATGTATGAGAAACAGATGTAAGGCCTTTGGTGATAGGGCTGCACTTTCTATTTATTGACAAATGAAACAGGCAATAGAAGGCAATTAAAAGCCAATGATTGCACACAAACAGTGCAAACCACAAACAGCAGAGAGGAAAGAAAAGCAACAACACAGTGCAGCTCAGCTTGTTCAGGCCCAAGTGACATCGATTTGGGAAGCAAAAATGTGATTTCTTTGCAAAGAAAATGTTTTGAGTTTGAAGCTGAAGAAGTTTGATAGTCGTTCTTGCTTTTGGATTCTGTTGTGCTGCCCAGTTACAAGGCACTTCCCATCTTCCCATCTGTTTGACTCTGGTTTTCTTGCTGGGGTTCAGAAAGGAGTTTTGGTATTGGTTTTAATTGATGGAATGGATAAGAAAGATAATAAAATGTGAACAGACAGCAAAGAGACTGTCCTTTATTGCTGTGACTGAATATGTCAGGGATTTGACATCAAACCTCAAGTTTGACAATCTCTTTATATTTTAATATATTCTTAACAGTCATCTGAAACCTAGACACAAAAAGATAAATTCAAATTCCTGTACTCAACTCCTCTAAAGAGACAGATTTATCCCTTTTATTACTAATCTTCTGTCCTCAGGAAATAAGCTTGCAACACAGTTTATTCCTGGAGGAACCTGAGGAGTGTGTTCTGCTTGTAGGCTGACCTCCCTGATCGCAGAACATACAGATAGGTAATACAGGGAAGAGGAGATCTTCTCTGGAGGCATTTTAACAACCAGACCTGGGATAACACCTACTTTTCACTTAATATGATGAAGGTGCAAATCCATAGGCCTAATTTAAGTGTGTCTGTACTCTGCAAACTATAATTTTGCACCAGAGGCAAGGAGAAAACCAGCTCACCCTCCCAGGATGATGTTACGGCCGAGCAGAATCTCATTAAAAATCAATTCCTCATGTCCATAAAACAAGTTTATTTTATCTTGTGGGAGCCTGCTGTTAGCACTCACACAGTCCCATTGTGTGGAATTCCTGCCCCTAGTTGTATGCCAAACTGCACAGTGTACCATTAACGAGTTTCAATTTTATGCTAAGCTTTTCAATATTTTTGGTGTCATTTACTGCAGGTTATTTTGCCAGCATGTGGTGTCTTATAACATATGTTATTAATAGTGATGACATGTTTAGGTTCTGGAGGTTTAAACAAGACCTCCAATATTTACATTTATAAAAGGGGGAAATGATGAGAGCAGGGCTGCCATTGGCCACCGAAGGCTCCAGCTGTGCAGGTATTCATCCTAACCCTCGCAGGTCAAGGCTTGCTGGCCAACTGTTACAAAAACATAATGCAAAACACATTTTATAAGCACCACAAGACAAGCCAATACATGTTAATTATCTATTAATCTGCCCTTTCTGTGGAGGGTAACTTTGCAGTTCCCCACCCACCCAAGGTCTGCAGCGGTGGTGGCACCGCAGCCTGGGTGGCACGGGGAGTGCCACGGGGCTCAGGTGTCCCTGTGACTTACACTGGCTTGACACCGCAGATAATCCCAGAAATATCCTGAGCTGGAAGGCACCCACAAGGATCATCGAGTCCAGCTCCTGGCCCCGCACAGGACAATCCCAAAAATCACACCATGTGCCTGAGAACATTGTCCGAATGTTTCCTGTACTCTGGCAGGGCTCAAGATGCTAAGCAGCATTTCTTCTCTGAGACCATGCAATGAGAGCAAGGTAAAACACACTCACATCAGGGATGTTTGAGCGAATGCATTTTTTGCCTTACAGCAAGAGGTTAAAGAATATGCATGTGCTCAGTAAACAGGTTTGCTGACCTGTGCCAATTTAAACTTCTGTAACTTGGCTGTGTCTCTGGGCCTTTCACCTACAGAGCTTTTACATGGCTCTCTGCATTCTCTGAAAAATGGTATTTGGGCTTTTTAGGCACTATTGTAATTAATAAATTAGGTTATATAGAAATTGTGCTTTTGAAAGCTGTGAAGAAAACATCATCTGTTCAAAGTATTGCTAATCTTGCATGTGTGTATTTGGGAAGGGGGGAGGAGAGAATTACAGTGCTTAGTACCAGACATAATTAGGGTGATTAGTCAGGGCTGACTACACTGTAAATTATAGGGAGCAAAGAATGGTGCTTGAGTGATGTTTTGTGGTGCTAGGAAATGATTCATGTCTAGGAAGGATAAATACAGTCTTAAATGGATTATCATATATTGTATTTAGTTATAGTGACAGAAGGAGGCTAATTTTTTTTTTTTTTTAAGATTTTGGTGCACCTAAAATTGCAGGCTTAGAATTTTAAAAAGACACTTTCAGCTTTATTTAGTCAACCAACCAATTGACTTCATTTACTTGATTAAACTACCCTTAGAATTTCCAGAGACACTGGCTTAGGTTTTTGGTTCACCAAAAACTGCAGGCATGGAAAAATGCTGCTTAAAGTGAAATTTCCTGTGAACACAGAGTTGCTGTGTTTGTAGCAGGTAGGCAGCAAGGAACTGCTGGCCACAAATCTGCCTGTGGGCAGAGCTGCTGAACTTCCCATGTGTTCAACAGAACCAGGTGTGGGCATGCGACCTCTTGGGAGGTGACATCCACTTTTCATTCTTTACATAATTATTGTGCTTTATGTAACAGTGATGTTATTTGCAGTGATCTCAAATGCTTCAATTAAAATACAGGTAATTAAGAATATGACATGACCTCATGCTGGTATCTCTGAAATGAATGGTCAGTGAGCACAGCTGAGAGCTTGGTCATTGTTTGGATCACCAGGGAGCCCAAGACCTCTGTTCCTTAAACCTCTCTGGGCATAGGACTTCTCATGGTCAGTCAATTTATTTTCCTATCATTTTGAATTGAAATTTCACAACAAATAAAGTCGGGGATAAAATACAGCTGAAATTATCCTTAGGGTTTCGTATCAGGAAACAAACAAAATTACCTTATATATCACATATTGCCACACCTGTATTTTTAGATTCAATTCACACAATAAAAGTTGTACGAAAGTTTTAGGGAATTTCAACCAAATCAAGAAAACAGGAGGAAGATTTAAAGTAAGGATTCGCAGAGGATTCCTACAGGTTTTACAGAAACAGATGTCTGTGTAAAATGAAAACTCCTTCCAGTAGTTGAAAGGAGCTTATAAAAAGAGGGAGAGCAACTTTTTACACTGCCAAATAGAGATAGAACAGCGGGAATGGTTTTAAGCTAAAAGAGGAGAGCTTTAGATTGGATGTTGAAGGAAATTCTTGCCTGTGAGGGTGGTGAGGCCCTGGCACAGGGTGCCCGGAGAAGCTGTGGATGCCCCTTTCCTGGAAGTGTTCGAAGCCAGGCTGGAAGGGGCTTTGAGCAGCCTGGTCTAGTGGAAGGTGTCCTTTCCATGGAGCAGGGATTGGAACTGGATGATCTTTAAGGTCCCTTCCGAATCAAGTCATTCCATGATGATGTCTTACCAAAGGTGTAAATGAAAGCGCCCCCTGAGAGAGGCAGCAGCACAGCTCCTGCTTTATTAATAGAAATGGGAAATACATAGGAAACAGGCATATGGAACACTCCAAGAAGACAAGAGCCTGTGCTGGAGTTCATGCTGTATTAGTCACAGGGGGATCCAAGCATGAGACACAGCCACAGGTTTCACATGTTATGGTGTTTACAGAACCCCTTGGTTTTAGACCCCCACTCCCAGTTCAACTCGAATTCAGCATGATAAGATAGGATCTATGAATTGGAATACTTGCAGTATGGTCAGGACACTTAAGAGTGATTTTACTTTGTTTAGAAGTCTTGTTTTTATGAGTTCCCTCAAAGGTTACATACAGAAGAAATAATTTGTTCTTACATTTCTTAAAGGTCAAGAAAAATCACCCAAATTTTATTTTCTTTTTAGTTAATGAATTTCAAAATAATATTCATTGGAGTTTCTCAAGGCAAATGGACAAGTTAGGCATGCATCTCCTGCTGGCTTTCAGTGGGGACTCAACCATTCACTGCCGTATTTTTTCTTTAGAAATCTCCCCCACCGATATGCAACTATTCATTTAGGCAGGAGTGATTTTGTATAGAAGGAGTGTATAGAACATTAACACAACTTGCAAATAATAGAGGGCTCTGCTGGGTGGTGAACTAGGCCCTGTCTCACCATGCTGCAGCCCTCTCACAACAGCTAATCCTGGATTTAGGCATCCCGCACTGGGAGTGCAAATTGAAAAATGCAGCTGGTGACTTTTTGCTTCATTTTTATTTATCTCCTTCTCTTAGATGTCTCCAGGCCAGCTAGAATTCCACAGCAAGGCCCCCTGCAGACATTTGGGAGCAAAGTAGTTGGTGGAGTCAGAAAATTTTGGAGAACCAGAATGATCTGATCTTCATTATTGATCCCCTTGGTTCATACTTTATTTCTGTTTTGGGAAGTGTCACCGCCCCGGTACGGCACCTCTTAAAGGTCACCCATGGAACTTTTCAGAATTTCAAGAGCCCCCGGCTTTCTCCAGTTCCTCTGGTAACAAAAAGGTGGGATAGCACAGTGCTGTGCCCAGGGAAGGCCTGGGAAGGAAAGCGTGACCTGGGCCCGGGTGTGCCAGCTGCTGCTGGGGCCGGGAATGTGTGTCCAGATGCACTGAGCTGGCTCTCCCACCTCCTTCCATCCGATGAGCGGGCAGGGGGGTCTCTGCCCTGGTCTTAACCTCAGCACAGGCTCTCACCTCTTCCCTGAAATAGGAGTAACAGAGCAGCTGAACAGCCTCAGGACCAGCGGGTTTTTTTCCTCTTTGCTTAAAACTGCCCTTTCTGAGGGCTCTAATCATGGAGTTCACTGTTTTGGAGGAGCACACAGAACCTCGGGGTTTGCAGCAGGTTCTAAGTTCAGTTATTGCTTTGAAATCGTTACTGCAATCAACACCAAAAAACACACCGACTCAGATGCACTTTGCTGCTTTCCTTGTTTTTGTGTGCTCTTCGGGATCGAGGAAAAGATCTTGCAGGTCTGGCTCTTTCTCACTGCCTAGGTCTTCTCTTCAGGACTTGGGGGCCTTTTCTGCTCCTCTCCTGCACAACTTCTTTATCTCAGCTGATCCTGAAATCAACATCCTTCAGGATAAAAGCATCTCCTGTTTCCTGCACACGGTGTCTTTCCCAGAACTTACAGTCCCTTTGGTCTCTTCATTTTCAATTCCCTGCCACTGTTTTCTGCTATTCCCTCTCTTGCCAGGTGACCTTGAGAAGCCTCCAAAATTATCCAAGTTCCCACCTGAAGATCAGCAGCTTAGTCTTCTTCCCTCCCTGTCCCTGAGGTGTTCCTTATACTCAAGAATTGAGGTAGTAGCTTTCTCCTTGTCCATGGCTGTTGCAGTGGAACAGACCATTGGCAACATTTAGTGACCCCTTTTTTTATTAGCCCTATGCAAAGGCACAAAAGTTTCTTTCATCACCTCCTGTGGATTCTGGGACACTCTAAGCCTAAGGGAGCCAAGAAAGAAAAAGATTCCATGCTCAGAGTAGGTTTTGTAGCCTCTCAGACGTGCAGAGAGAGTCCCAGAGAGCAAGCAGAATTCACAAGCTATATGTGGAGAGATTGCCCAAATTGTCACGTAAGTTAATATGAAACTTTACAGTCTTTCCCTAGGAACACATATTACTTTAACAAAATAAAAAGACTTTCCCCTTATCAAGCATTATTCTTTTACATTTACAGTTTGCCTGACATACAGGAGTAATATTCCATGGTTTGCTACAACTTGTAAGTTTATGACCCTTCTGTGGCAGATCAGACTAAACATAATTCATTCACAGCTACTTAGTGTTCTGGGAAATAAACCCCTGAACTTAAATAACTATAGTGTGACCTCTGTAAAATATTATTTATGGGTTAAGAACTGTTATTATGTACATATCAAGATATGCCAAAGGTCATAAAACAAACACTAGTCAGCAAACTGCACTGTTTACTGGCCGAGTCACTCGCGGCTTGCTTTCTGGTTATAGTCCTACAAATATCTGTAAACGGAGAAAAAATATGACTTGGCTGTCTTGGTAATCAGAATGAAGCTGATGCTATTGACCAATAACAAATAATTCTCTGTCATAAACAGAATGCCAAAATATAACTAAGCAATCCAATTGAAATACGTGGTGTTTTCCATTAAAAGAGCATTGATTGCCAAGAGGCTGCAGCCTCTGTCACAATCAGCAGGGAAATGACAGCCCTTCATCTGCTGTTCATTTTGTAAATCAGTTGGGAGAAAGCTCCAAGCACGTATGTAATGCCTCCAGAAGGGAATTTCAGGTTCTGGTTTTGATATCTACCAGCCCACAGGGGGTTTGGGGAGCAAGTGGGTGTGTATTCACTGCATTGCTTGTTCATGTGTAATCTACCTGTATCAGAACACATCTCATGCACAAGGCTCCTAAAAGATTTTACAGGCAGGGCTTTATAGACACATAGATCAGAAATGCTCATATTAGTCAAAAACACATCATATAATTTTATGTGAGAAATCTGTCATGGTTTATTTCCCCTTCCCTTACTCCCTCCCTCCAATAATAATAATAAAAAGACAAAAAATGTTTGAATGAAACGTTAACCACCAACTTTATCTGGACAAGTTTTATAACACTCACATTTAATGTCATAGAACAGACCCTTCTAGCCCTTTTTCAGACAGGGAAGTTCCCCAGGAATGTCAAAGGGATTTTAAGAATTTCTGCAGTAAGGACAGATGTAAGTACCTGTGTACAGGTTTTCCTGGCTCTCAAATCAAGTCCAGTAATGTCCAGCTCACAAAGATCCTTTTCATCCAACTTGCTCTTTAGACTTCAGGGATGGTTTCAGGCATGTAAGGTAATTACTATGGAGAAACAAATTATTCCTTGGCCCTCTGAACAGAAAATTCTTCTGTTATTAACTCAGGGGATTTTTTCTGTTCTTCTTTTACTACAAAAACACCATGTAAGAGAGCTGGTACCAAAATAGCAAACAGCCCTGTGGTTAGGACAATCCCTAGAGGTGGTGAAGACTGAAGGTCAAGTCCTTGTGTGCACACCTCGGTGTGCCACATCCCATGAGAGTGCCTTGTCTGCTGACCCTTCTCTGATGCTGACCAAAATCCCACCCTGGGCTGAGCCCGGTTTCCCTCTGGGAGCTGGGTGCAAACCAGCACCTTTCCCATCAGAGGGTTTTGTTTCACTGGAATGTTTCAATCCATTTTTTTAGACAGTTCTCTTCTGCCCTTCTGGTTAATGATCCTTCTACTGTGTTTCCTGTGAGGAACCTCAGTCTGTCTCACATCTCAACATTTCCATCATAACTGGACCCCATTACAGCAGTGCCACCCTGGCAGTGACTCCAGATATTCACACAAACCACCATTTTCATTGGATTGAGGGTGTTGAAAGATCCCAGTTTAGCGGAAAGCAGAAACCAGGTCTTGCACCAACATGGTGCAGAACGTGAGCAGGGAGTTTGCTCACTGTATTGTCACTTCTGATGGAGTTGCATGGATTCCAGGACAATATCCCTAATCTAGATGAAAAACTGACTCTCAGCACGTGAGATAAACTGCTCACTAAGTCCTTCTGCACTTCCCTTGGAATATGGCAGGTGCAGACTTAGCCATCAGTCTCCGGGGATATGGGAGGTGCTGGAACAGGCAGAGTTTGAAGTGCTGCAGGTTTTTTCCTTTGACATGAAAATAAGTGGCATTTCCAAATATTTGGCTCTTTTTGCTAAGTCACAGTTTAGGTTGATGTTTACTCACGCTCAGTCTTTCCTGTGACCTGCTTTAGTTCAGCTGAAGCAGGACTGTGGGGGACCTGGTTTTCAGAATAGATGTGCATCCATGTTTGTATCCAGCAGGAAAAACCCAAACCACAGGGAAACCAGGGCACGCTGTGAGCACAGAGATTGTGTGAGCCAAGGATGAGGACCCTGGTAGGGAAACTGGGTGATCCAGGTCCTACTCCTGGCGCTGTCCCATCTGCAGCGTAGTCTCAGGCCACAACTCTGTCCCTCTTTGGTCTGTTTTCCTTCTTCCCTCAAGCTGTGTGCTTCTCCCTAGGTGTTCATCCAGTTCCTAGCACAGAGCAGTCCTATGCTTATTTAACTCCCCTAGGGCACCCCTAAAATGCAAATAACATGACAGATCTAAACATTTTTGCTCTTACATATTTAATAAGATTAAATAAGTATTTTAAATGCGAGCTCCTGCGAGTCCCCTGGTTTTCTTTCATTTACACCCTGGAGTAGTTTTTGGCTTTGATTGCACAGGAGGCTTTAACGTTTATGTCCTTGGAAGAGCTGGAGCTGGTAGTTGAAAGCACAGCCCTGTGCTGCTCAGAGCAGTCCCAGCCTGCCCAGGGGGCTGGTCTAACTAACCAGAATCAAATTAAAGCACATCTTAAAATTACAGCATGCTTTTCTGTAAAGTTTTATTTTTACTTTCCTGGGCCTGGCCTTCAGCTTTCATTAGGAGCAGCGCTCAGCAGAGCTCCCTGCAGGCTGAGGGTACCCTCTAGAGGAACAGGCACTGGCAGCAGTGAAACACAGGGATGCTCTCTCTTCCCAGGGGTTTTTTTAAGGCCAATGAAAAATTAGGGAATATGAAATGCTGACTCTGGATCCTGCCCATCTGTGCTGCTCACCCTGTGCAAGGGTGACAGGGTGCAGGTGGTTTTGGGGATCATGTTTAAAGGGATATGTGTGCTTCTTTAGTCCTCCCAAAATCAGGATTTTGTGGTTCTCAGGCAGGAATAGTGCAGTGCAAAGAGGGACACAACACTTAATGTTTCCTCCTGTGCACAGAGCTGACAGAGAATTTTTTAAGTTCGAAAAGATCTTATAGATCATCAAGTCCAACCCTTATCGCTGCACTGTCAAGCCCACCACTAATCCATGTCCCTAAGTGCCACATCTAAAAGTTTTTTGAACAATTCCAGGGACTGTTATTCCACTGCTTCCGCAGACAGCCTGTCTTGGACAGCTGACCACGCTCTAAGTGAAGAAATTGTTTCTTACATCCAACCTAGACCTCCCCTGGTGGAAGCCATTTCCTCTCATTCTATCTCTTGTTCCCTGGGAGCAGAGCCTGACCCCCACCTGGCTGCCCCCTCCTGTCAGGAGTTGTAGAGAGTGAGGAGGGCCCCCCTGAGCCTCCTTTTCTCCAGGCTGAGCCCCCCCAACCCAGCGTCCTCAGCTGCTCCTTATAAGATTTGTGCTCCAGCCCTGCCCCAGCTCTGTTCCCTTCTCTGGACACATTCCAGCCCCTCAATGTCTTTCTTGTAGAGAGGGGCCCAAAATTGACCCCAGGATTTGAGGTATGGCCATGGTGGCACCCTCATTGTTCTCCAGGCTTATGGAATCATGCAGGCTGAGCATTGACACTCAGGCTGTCCGTTCCCTTCAGGCTGGCCAGCCCTGCTGGGAAAATTGCTACCGCTGTCCATGGAAGGGGTAGGTCTTCCCGAAATGAAATCCCACCTCATGGGAGGCAAAGGAGTTCTTTGGTGTCCAAATTTGTGCATCTTTCCCTCTTTATAGGGATGTTCTTTACATTCAGATCTCAGCACTGTCCAGTCCAACCTGATTGTCTCTTCACTCCCAAAAGATTCTCTTCTGGTAGGAGTGACTTTTGTAAGCAATACAGGGGCGTTGGCATCACAGCTGGTTCCTTGAAGAATTATGGAAAAGCTGACAGTACCTAATGACAGAACAACATGCATGCACAGTGATGCTCCCATTACATTCTCTGTTGCAAATGCCTAAGCTTTATATTCCTGTCGCCTTGCCCTGTGGGAGTACTTCAGTGGCTCTTGCTTGGTTTGAAAACAAAAGAGGCAGCTCCATCTAGAGGTCTGTGACAAGGGCAGAAATCCTGATTCTGCACTTAGGAGTTTCTGTCTGATGCAGTGTTGTGTACGTGGGAGTGCTTTCTCTTGTTCAGTGTGGCTTTACTTTCAGGTTTTGAAATGTTTTATCAGTTCTAAGATTTTTGGAGCAGGGCCTTGAAGTTTTAGAGCAATCCTGAACTGTTCTTATTTCCCCAGCTTATTATTCTGAGTGAGTTGTAGCTCAGCCAGGGCATTCCTATGTGTAATTGGCTGCCTTTGTGCAGACTTTGGGACAGAAATGGGATGGACAGGGAGGTCCTGAGCATTGTTTCTCCCTGATTCTTTACAGACATCTCAGAATTGATGAGATGTGTGTTGATGTGATGCAATATGTGAGAGAGGAATTTTCTGATTCCAGAGATGGAAGGAGTACCACTATTGCAACCACCATGGAGTGGGGATGGGAACATGCACGTAAGTTTCACTCATAGGTGTGCACCAACAAAAGTGTTAATTTAAGTAATTAGGAATCTAACAGTCTGACTCAAAGGATCCTTGGAATGGCACCTCTGTCTCTCACAGCTCTTGTGCTTTACTGAGATTTTAAAGATCTCAGTAAAAGTGCATACACAGCATGTTTTCCTCCTCTCCAATGATTAACGCTCAAATACAGAGATACATCCCCTGCACAGCATATCCCAGAGCCAGGCCTGCCACAGCACTGCAATCCTGTGCTGGGGGTTGTTTTGGAGTCTGGTCCTGAACCAAGAGGAGAGTTCTTTGTCATGGACTGAAGAATAAAAGTCAATATTCCTTAGAAAGAACTTAAAGGTTAGTAATGCCAAATATATATTTCTTTTTTTCTAATAATCCAGTCCAGCCAACTGTTCCCTTTCCCCTTTGAACATGCTTCATCATCATTCTGTTGTCTGTAGTGTACTCACATCAGAATACTTTAAACTCCATTCTTTCTAACCACTTCCTGCTGTCTTTTCCACTTCCATCTGTACGATAGGTATTAAAGGTGATAGATCTTGTGGTTACCAGAAAATGTACAGATAAATAGAAATTATTGGTCCATGACTGCATTTCAGTGAAACAGAGTTCAGCACTTGAGATGAAGAAAGAATATGGAGTTCTTGGCAGGTGGGACTTTGTTTAAATGAGAAAAAGAAATTTTATGAGAGACATGGCAGGAAACTGAAAGGTCAGGCTCAGTCTTAACTGAAAAAAGAACTTTGAGGGCTTGCTGAGCCTTTGCCAGTGTTAAAGGAGTCAACTCAGTTAGGTATTATTAGTGAATATAATGAGTCTGCAACATGTAGTCATAATAGTCCCATAACATAAAAACATATTTTTTTTTCTCCTCTGTAGTCTACTTACTGTTATACAATGTCTGCCATTGTTTTAGCACAGGTCATAGTTCAGTCCTTGGATGACTTAAAAAAAATGCAAAGTTAAATTATTCAAGAAAAGAACAACATTCCATATTCTAAGAAATAATATTAATATTAGATAAGCATTCCTGTGGAACATTTAGAGTGTTAGTTCATAAACAGATCTACAGCAACCACTGCAGTGGATTTGTTTACTCCTCTCTCCACCACCTGTTTCAGTTTCAGGGCTAAGTCTCCTTCACCTGAAATACATTTACAAACTGTTGCAGTGATGGGTCCTGGCCCGACTCACCACTCTGAATCTTAACACAATTTCCTAATTAGCTTTGTTTTAAAATGAGCTAAATGTGAAGTTGTTACCACATTCATCTAGGGCTCATCAACGGGGCTTAGGCAGCAGCTCCTGACCAAAGTAGCACAGAAATACAAACAAAGGTATTTCCCAAATGGAAGGGTCAGCCTGTGCTGTGGCTGGGTGCGCTGCCAAGTCACAGAATCGTGGAACCTTTTGGGTTGGAAGGGCCTTTAAAGGCCGTCTAGTCCAACCCCCCTGCAGTAAGCAAAGACGTCTTCAACTAGATCAGGTTGCTCAGAGCCCCATCCAGCTCAACCCTGAATGTTACCAGGGTTGGGGCATCCACAGCTTCTCTGGGCAACCTGTGCCAGTGTTTTACCACTCTCCCTGTAAGAACTGACCAGAAGCTGGAAGAGGCAGAGCTACTTTTTTATTCTACCCCATGACCAAAAGGCAAGGAGAATGCACACACGCCCGACGGTCTGGGGCCATTCCCAGCAAGCCTCTGCTGCTTAATGGCATAATGTGCACATCCTTGGGCTGCCTAAGCACTTCTGAACTTCTTGTCCAACTGGTTTTATTGCTCAATATGCTAGCACGTGCTGGCTTGGGAAAGAGGGTAGGAAGGAAGTTGTTATCAGAAGCCGATAGGAGGGAAGTTGTACCCGAAGTGCCTTGTTTACAGGCAGGAGCAGATAAGCTGACTCATATCTCTGAGTCCCCAGCACCCAACCCTACACATCCCATGCACGTACCACGTGAGACACAGGCATGGGAATACACAAGAGGCTTTAACCTCTGCCCCAGGGATAATAAAAACACCTTCTAATCATTGTACAAAGCAGCAGTGTCTTGAGCCTGTTCTTAGTAAAATCTTCCACATTTTCCCTCTCAAGATTGGACCCATTGGCTGCCATAGCACCTGAATGGACTTGCAGATAGCACTGGGCTGATGTCATTTCACAAATTTGAAGCCCTTGATTGACCTCTGACCACCCATGTGTAGTGAAACCATGCTAAGATCCTATTTCACAAGCCAAATGGGGACAGGATTGGTGGGGCATGTCCAGTGCAATGCATTCAGATACTGCATTGTGAATCACTTTATCTGGAGAAGTGGGACCTTTCCTCTTCAGAGAGTTAAGCACCACATGTGCCACCAATACCTTGAGCTGGTTGTGGCCCTATCTTATTGATCCAAGCCTTTAGTGAACAGGTAAGATCATCTATACCAGGTGTAGCCTTGTGCCTTTTTAGCGGAGAAGAACTTAAAAGTACCATCAATAACTGCAGTGCAGCAGAAAAAGACCAATAGCTCAGAAACTGAGTTTTTTCAATCTCATTAAATATACCCAACCCAACAAAGAGTAAACCACAGTCATTTCACATATCTCCACCTCTGAAGTGGATAGTTCAACTGATGGTTGTCTTGCAACACCAGTAGGGTCTAACAGTGATTGGAGGGAGTCCGGAAGATCCTGTTTCCAAAGAGCACTAACTACACATTTCTGGGTGTCTCCTCCCTCATTTGTGTATCATGGCACTGCAGGTTGAAGAAAACTGCTCAGACTGCTTGACGAAAGCCACTTCCATGACAGGCGGCTGCCGGTCTTTCATGACAATTTGACACTGCTCTTGTTTTACCATTGCTTTGAACTGCATAAGGGCGAAGAATGCAGAGTGAAAGTGGATCAGGGGTCCTCAGCTCTCAGAATGTGGAAGGGAAGGTCTTTCAGATCTTGGTAATACTGGGCAGTATTCCTCACGTGCAGGCATTTGCAAGATTGTGGCTCTAAGCTGATTTGTAAACCACAAGGCCCGAAGACAACTGTTCAATTATCTGGACTACATGTTCATGTGAGACAGAAAGCGTTCACCCTTACTTGATGCATCACTCCCCACGAAGAGGAAGCAAAAGATATTTTTAAACTTGGATGTTGGACTTCAGTGAATTAGAAAGAGAGAACCATGAATGAAGCAGAAGGTTTTACAGCCTCCTACATACACATTACTGCACCTTTTACTTTAATCACATTATTGTATATGTGGGTGGAAGCTGCTGCCCAACAAAAAGATACAGAAAAATCTGACAAGCAGAGGCCACTGCAGACGGCTGGTGCCTCAGAGCTCTCTGGTTTAGAGGAGAGGTTTGTTGGGCTTGGGAGTAGGAGGCTGGCATGTGAACTGACTGTCCACAAGGATGCCTTGAACCCGTTTCTGAGCGTGTCCGTCATGTTCGGGAATAAGTGAGAAACTAAATTATAAATAATAGAGCAAGACTGCTGGGAAAGAAATAAACCCCAGTAAACCAGAACAATCCGTTTGTTCTCCAGTGTTTCCTGTACAAGTAATAAAATCTAATAACTGAGTTGCTGTTAACAGTTAATGACCACTGCATTTGTTAATGGACCCAGACAAATGAGAGCAGTTTAATACAACAAACAGGCCATTAGCTGTATTAATGGCTGGCTTGTAGGAGTTAGTGCTCTTATAAACTATATTCTGCAGTTTATAATACCAGCACTTTATAAAATGACCCGGTGTTTTCCAAAAAATAAAAAATAATAAGGATCAGGTGATCTCAAATTTAGTAGTGGAAAATAAGTATGCATGGCAACTTGGAAAAGCTGATATTAGGCTAAAATATCTTTTTCTAGTTTGCACTGGAATAAATCGGGATCAACAGCAGACATACAAATCAGGGCTGATTCTTATATGGCTTGTATGAGTGGCAGCTTTGCTTTTGACTTCAGTGTGTTTTGGATGGATCCTGTAATTATTATCATTAGAGAGGAATTTGATTTTTTTTTTCTTTTTTTTTCCCCCCAGCCCACAAATAATTCCACACACGGGATATTTGGTCTTTAGCAGCTGTCACTGTTTAGAGGTTTAACAAGCAGTCTTATAGAAAGAACTATAAAAGGGAAGTAGTATAAATAGACTAAAATTAATAGAGGAACAAAATAGAGTTGGTTCCCGCTTCACTTGCCTCTACAGTTCTTTTAATTTTTGTATTTTTTACAGTGTATTTAGCTACAGTTTCATTTACAAAAAGCATCATTAGCATTTTTTGCAATGGTAGTTGTGAAAGCCAAAGTTCTTCCATCACTCTACAGACTGACTGCAGAATGTAACCTGTGTCTGGTGGAAATTTGAAGTGGATCAATTTAAGCCTTCGCCTTTAACTTGCCGGATGAGGATGATGCTAAATTATTACAGAATTATATCTTACTGGAGAAGGGAATAATGCACGTTTTGGTCAGAAAAAGGAGTGGAGGTTTTTACAGGGTGCATGAATGGGCTCTACCTTGTGTTTATCTGTAGTGTGAGATGAGGCCAGGCTTAAATCATAAAGTTATAACAGGACTTGGCCAAGGTCTTTGGCTTTGTTTGTGGAGCTGAATTGCAAGTTTTCCAGATAGACTCCCAAAAACACAAGAGAGAAGTTGCATAAACTTATTCTTAAGGTTACTGTGACCTGAAGGAAGAATGCAGGAGTAAACTCATAGAGTTGTTCCCATCTTTGGCCATTAACCCACCTGCAGGGAATGGTGCCTAAGCCCATCTAAAGAGGTGTCAATCCTCAGGCTTTTTACTTAGATACGGATATTACAATCCAAAGGCACATAATATGCTCACTGGGTCTCTCCTAGATTCATCATACCTCAGCCATGCTGTTCCATGTCCTTCCTCTGTTGATTCCTCTCAGCTGGCAATTTGTGGTTTAAGAAGTTCCTGGGCCAGGGTTTATCTCACGGTCAGTAGCCACACTTAAGTCTATTCCCTATAAATACCTAGTCCTGCATAAGCCATTTATATGCCCAGCCTCTATTTTTTACAACGAACTCCAAATTATAACTATGAAAAGGCATTTGCTTCTGTATGTTATAAACCTCCAACCTCAAAATAATTGCAATTGTCCTTTAGGTCTTGGCTGGGAAAGAATGAAAAATCCTTTCCCATTCATCCAGTTCATACGGTTTATGATTGTACAGATCTTGCCCATATTTTCCTCTTCATTCCTTCCTTCCCAGACTCAGAAATATTAAGCCAGGCAGTCTCTTTCTCTTCACAACCACATTTTGTGCCTTTCGTCACCTTTGTCTTCTTTTTCTGCGCCTCTCCTAGATCTATTCTGCATTTTTTGAGATGGAGGGAGCAGCAGGCTTGCACACAATAAATGGTATGAGTTTGTCATTTATGCAGTGCCTGAGTGACAGTTTTGGCATTGCTGTCAGTGGTTTCTAATAATTACCAATAGTCTACGTGTCTTTTTGATTGTTGGGGAGCTCTAAGCTGTTTTTTCCCAGGGAGTTCTCCACCACTACATTAATATCTTCTCCTAGAGTGGCAGGTTAGTAAGATTGCCTGTTACCTGGCTTGTTTATCTCGTAGTTTTCGCCTAATTCAGATTGCACTGTCTTGTCTGCTGTATTTTCTGTTTGTTGCCATTGCCTGTCTCCCACCACTCTGCTGCTCAGGCACATCAGGAGATCTGTTCATTCTTCTCGGTGGGCTTCTTGAACAACTGCGTGTCGTGGGCTGACTGCTCAGGGAACCCTCCAGCTCGGCAGGAAGCATTGGGAAGAGCTCATCCTCCCCGACCACTCGAGGGCACAGAATGAATCGCCATGCCACGCCTGGAGCCTGGTCTCCGAGGTCCTGCTGGGGAAGGGAAGAGAATCCACACTGCTGCAGACCTGACCGGCACCCAGAGCTGTGCAAAGAGGGTCAATGCAGCCATCACCAGATGGTGCTGCTGCATTCAGCCTTGCGAGGTCACTGTGTGCAGGCACGTTTTCGTTCTTGGAAGAAAACAGCGAACTGGGGATGTTTTTCCACTGCATGGATGTCTGGAGAGTAGGCAGGGTATGTTCTGACTTCATGTCACTACTTAGTTCTCTTTGAGAACAGGACATTTGGGCTTTGGCTGGGAGTTCAGAAGAGGGGTGTGTTCAGATGATGTTTAAGATGATCTGTTCCAGGCTGGTTTGAGTGGATAAACAAAATTAATTAGATTCACATCATAGGAGTCCACAGAATTGATTTTTTCCTCCAGCAGAAAACTGGCTAACAATGCTGCTCATCAGAAATACTTACAATTATGGCTCACCTGTTTTTTTTCACGAGTTTTACAATACTTACTGTTTTTTTAAAAAGTCTGCGTACAGGAATCACATTATCACATGAGGCTCCAATGTGCCACTGTATAGAAAAAGTTATTTAAGTCCTCATTCCTACTGCTATTATAGATGAAACTTCAGTGTGGCAAAGTACTTCACCTTGTGTGATTAAGCAGAGGAAATGTCACTGTCTGAACCCATAACTTGCAGATTTTGGTCTTCTCCCTGTTTCTGCCAGTAAATATGTGAGCCAGCCATTACTTCTAACAAGTTGCTTAGGAAGGCTTTCATCTCTGCTTGCTCAGAAAACTGAGGAAAGGGTAAAGTGAGAAATTTTGACAGTATTATGGCAGTTTGTGACTGTAACTCATGCTTATCTATTAAGTATAATCTCCTACCTCCAAACATCCTTCATTGTTACTGCACTGAGCCCTTTGAAGGGGTCTAGGCAAAGTGAAATCTATATTTGATGATTTGGAATTTAGGGAGTGAGTGCTCCAGCCTTTCCAAGGCCTTCAGCCTGATCCAGTGGACATTCGTGCTGGGTGCTTTAAAGTTTAGGCTGTCTTTAAATCTCTTCTGCAGCCATTAGCGAGTCCTGGTGAAGTCTTCTAAAAACTCTGGGTTGCCCATGATGGTCAGTACGGATTCTGCCCTGGCTCCAAAGGACAGTTCATAACTAGGAAGGACAGAACTGATGAAAGTGCAAAATGACAAATACTGATGCTCTTGAAAAGGTAAATGAGGGGCGTTTTTAATTTATGGCATCACAAAAGAACAGAGGTGAATCCAGACATGAAAGCAGTAGCAGATATACAGCTGATAAAAAGGAATATTTATTCCTGACCAGCTCTCTGCTGTGGGATAGAGGAATCCAAGGAGGTATGAAGACTAAAATGAAGAAAAATAAAACTACCCAGAATGATCACAGCTAATGCTAAAATGCATTCCAGAAGGAACATCAACAAAAAAATCCTAAATTTTCAAGTCTCTTATGAGAAGAGAGTACTCTGTGTTTACTTGGGCACCTGCTGTTAAAAGATCTGGAGCTGGACACTCCTGGAAACAAAACCCCAGAACCCAGGGTGGCAATTTCTAAGACTAAACCTGTGTTCCTTCCCAGGATGAGCTGTCCTAACCAAGCTCAAAAAATTCTTAAACACTTCTTTTCTCCAGCTAATAGTGCTGGAGTTCAAGGAACTTAAAAGCCTTGAGAGGAGACCTGTCAGAAGTATGATTTAAGAGTCTACGAGTTTTTCTGGCAGGACAGTTTCTTCCATGTGAGGAGTGATCATATTACTGAACCTGTTCCACCTGCTCTCTCCAGAGGAGGCAATCAGAGGCAATCTGCTCCTACTGAGGCTTGGAAGGAGCCTTGGCTTGATGCTCTGCAAAACTTGGAGCTCTGGAAGAAGAAAACAATGTGGAGAAGGGGGCAGGGAGGAAAGGGGGTGGGAAAAAACAGAGGCAGCCTGCTAGGGAATGGGTAGAACGTGAAAAATGAAGAACTGAGGTGAGAGGAGTGATCTGGAAAGGAAAAGTAAAGAAAAAAAATGAAAGACACCTCCCAAAAAAAGGCTGCGAGCCATCAAGCCAGCCTTGGCACCATCCAGCTGCAGTAGGGTCATTCAAAGGACTGCATCTTAGGGAGTGCAACCTAATTCAGATGATGCCGGCTAAACAGTACCACCGGGAAAGCCGGATTTCATTGTTCCCTACCCATCTCACACCACTCTGCCGTGAAACCTGAAAAGCAATTAAAACTATTTAAATTCCGACTTTATTAAGCGCGGTCAAAACCCCAAAGAAATCCACCCCAAAACCAACCCTGCACGCCAAGTGCCAAGAACGCTAATCAGCTGCAATTAATCCCCAAGCGGCAGGGCTGTTACAAAGAACTTTCCGAAGGCAAACCCAACATATCCTTATGTTGTTGTCCGCGCACGTCCCCCGGGCCGAGCGATGCCGGAGGTGCGCCGGCGGTAGGATGCGGGAAGGCGCCGGCTGCCACGGACAAGGTGCGGGCGGCTGAGGCAGCGCTGCTCCGGGTTACTCCTCTCTCTGCCCGTGCAGCCGCCGAGGTGCCGCAGGTACGAGCGGGTGCAGCCTCAGCCCTTCCCGGGAGGCGCTGAACGGGGACTCGGAGCCCCGTGCGCGGCTCTCGGACCTTGCCCCCGACCTGCCGCCGGCGCTGGGAGAGGAGCAGCCGCTGCCGAGCCCCGGGAAGCTCGACGGGAACACAGCGCCGGGGGCTCCCGGGTGCTGCCGGCCTCACCTGCGGCAAGCGGGGCGGGGCGGGAGCGGGCCGGGCAGAGCCGTGCGCCCGCCCGCCCATCCCCGCCCTCGCGGCGCGGATCGCGGCTCCTCCCCGCCCGCCGCCGCCCC